>PVKS010014895.1:0-47255 GCA_004027875.1 Aplodontia rufa | reverse complement strand
AACACTTTGAAAGATAAATCAGAAATAGGAGTTTAGGAAGTGATTGTAAACTTACTTAGATGGAAAAACATATATTTGTAGAAAACCTTGAGAAGTCAGAGACGCTTGTAGCTTTTTTCCACTCAGGGGATTCTTCATATATTTCAGCCATCTCGATCTATACTGGTGTTTGCTATATCCAAATACTTGGTATATCTGAGAAAAAATAAAGCAGAGTGCTCAAAATTTAATGAATCTACTCTTTCCTCATTCTCTGAATGTTTTGCCAGGGAAGGTAAAGACAACTTAAATCATAACTGAAGTGTTTGAGCAAAAAGAGCTTTAAAATGAATCTCATGTATTTAGCTAGACATTTTTATTTGGAGAACTCAGAATATTATAAATAATTTTCAAGACCTCAATTTTAGTATCTACTGACAAAAAGAACTGGTTTTTTCATAATAATGACAAGGGATGTATATGGGTATAAATTGTGCTACTAGTAATATAGTTTTTGTTAGTTCCAGATGTTGCACCTTATGGCTGTAGAGGCAAACCTCAGAAGAACAAGAAAACATTCCCTGAGTTTGGTATATTATATAATCTCTTTTAAATTATTTGTAAATTATTCTTTATCCAAAAATGCAGTCTTGTATTTATCAAGAAAAAAAGAAAAATATAACACAGAAGGGTATAAATATAATTCTTTAAAACAATTAAGAAACATTCTTAAAATTCATAACCATATCAGAATTGAGATTGCTGAAATATTAGAAATCACAAAAAGGCAATACACATGCAGAAAAATGATTACTCAAAACCCTCCAGCTTGCTAATATTCAGGAGTATGTTATTCAGGATATTCCATCCATTCCTTCCATTTCTGTCTCAGAAACATATCTCTATTATATCTACTCTTCAATAATTCCTTTTGATACTTACGCCATATTGAACCAACATATATTTTAATGTATATACTACATACATGTATTTGGGAGTATAGTAATAATATGTCACTTTACCCATTTTTAACAAACTTTATAATTGTAATAATATATAATATATAAAAATTAATCTGTTATATAAGCTGCCATTGGTGTTGATACACACATAAGAAATTATAATCTAAAATTGTGCACATATAATAACACATTTATATGAAATGAGGTGAGACTCATTTTGGAAAGATGATATTATATTTCATGTAGTACTAGCAGGTCATTTAAAACAATGCATTTGGAAGGCATGTTTAATGCAGCTGCTGGGAAGTGGCAGGGTCTCCTGTAAGAAATACTTCCTGACTTCAATTGAAAAACGTTCCTTAATAAAAAATTTAAAAATAAATAAATAAATAAGAAAAAAAGAAAAATGTTGGCTCATTAAATTGTATGTTCAAATATTTCACAAGAAAAATACCCTAACAAAAGAGACATCTAAGAATAAGTAGGGTTCCCTTTCTGTCTTTTTTAGTTCATCCACCTGCTTAAGTTTACCCTAGTGTAGCTGGATGTAGTTAAGTGCTCTCAGGAAGGCTTAGTTACAATTCTTTATCTTAGCAATAAAGTGTTTATCTGTTTGGAGATGCATGTAAGAAGAATATTAGCATTTAAACTCTAGAAAGGAGACACTCTTCAAATGGTCAGTGCTATGATAAAATCATCAGGGGCTGTCAGTGTTGTCTGTATGTTAGAACTGACTGCACCTGGAGTGTCTGCAAGGACCACTTGCCTGGGCTCCACCCCCAGGGATTCTGATTTAATTGGATTGGGGACCTGCCAAAATGTAGATACTTATTGAGTCTGGGTTATTCACTGGCAAATAGTTTACTTCTAATCATCCATCCCACTTTTTCAGGTTAAAAAAAAAGGAGATGAAGAAAAAATAAAAACAAATTATATAAAATTGAGACAATGACACAATTTAATAATGATGCACTAAGATTAGAATATAGGCTATTTAACTCTTTACTCAAATAAATATGTAAAATGCTAAAAGACAACCATAAGTATATGTTTATACTGTTAAAATTATCATCTCTAAAGCTTTATGGTATATTTATAAGAAATTCATATAAAAATCATTCAAAACTTACCAAATATTCCCCTTTCAAAAAGATATGGTTAAATTATGAGTTTATTTTGCTTCCTGAAGGCTTTTACCTACCCGTAAACCAACAACTTGAACTGACCCAATTTTCTTGCCATAATTTTACCTTTCTCAGTGTAAAGTTATCTTTGAAGTTAATTGTAGAGATTAGTCCCAGAAGGTTTTCTGAACTGTTACTCCACTTTGCCCATCAAATGAGGTTCAATTATACTTAACAGGAGGAATATATACGTGTGTGGTTTAGTACCCAAGCAGACAATATTACAACATCAATTGCTCCCTTGACTTGAGCAAAAGGTGGGTATAAGTATGCACAATAGCTATCAGCTTTCAGTGAGCTGGGAGGTCTTGCATTTGCACAGTCACCTTGCCGTGTACCTATTTCCAGAGTCAGTAGATGATGGTAATGTGTTTAAAAAGCCATAGGCTTCTAACCTTTTTTCTCTAAAAGAGAGATTTTCAATTTTACAGAAGTGGAGAGTGAGTCTATCAGAATCACCTGAAGATAGATAAGTAGGTAGGTAAGTAAATAGTTATAAAATACTAAGTCTATTTCCCCATTTACCAACACCTACTTCCACCATTGTTTCATAAATAAATAAATTAGAAGGGATAAGAGGAAAATACATCACATATCACATTTAAATTACTATGAATTCTAGTGATTACCGCTTTGAATATGGGTTCCAAAGAAACTTTTCTATTAGTAGGCAAGTGAGTTTTTCAAGATCTATATTCTAATTGTGACTTCACTTCCATGAGTCCAGTTCCCTATTGGAATAATGTAGAAAGCAGTATTTACATTTCAGGATTATTTTAAGAGCCAAATGAATATATAAGATGGTGGGGTTGGGCTGGAGCGGTGGCTCAGCGGTTTCGGTGCTTGCCTGGCAAGCACAAGGACCCGGGTTCAAACCCCAGCACCACGTACACAACTGAGTGTTGGAGCAATGAAAGCCATGTGAAAAACTAAATAAAGTTGTTTTTCTCTATCTCTCTCACTGTCCCTTTCTCTTAAAAAAAAAAAAAAAGATGCTGGGGTCTTGGTACTTAGAATACGTTGAATCTCATCTCTTCTACTTCCCCAGCAAATTCTAGAGAAATTTATAGGAATGTCCCTAAATCTGGATGTTGGTGGAATGAAATCTACCACAGAAACTATTAAGTCTTACAGAAAAAGTAAGAATTACACTCTTAGAAATTATCAGTGTTTGGTCCCATTTCTTGGTATGTGGGAAATAAAAGAACAGCTTGAATGAGCCTCTGGCCTCCTGACTGTTATATTATTAAAAAATATTTTTCTTGGCACTAACATATTTTCATTATTCATACATATTTTAGGATTTAGTGAGTTGCAGGAAATTCATTTGCATATCTGCATCTACTGCATCTACTACATAAAACTAAAACATTCCATTAGAGGTATGTTAGGCCATTTTTAATTACTACAATTAAATACCTGAAACAGACCAATTTAAGAAAACATGCTGAATTTTATTAGTTTTGTAGGTTAAAAGTCCACACAGCATGGCACAGGTTATGGAGAGGGCCCTCTGCTGTTTGGGTGTGTGTATGTGCATGAGGAAGGTTCATATAGCCATCCAGGAAGTCAGGAAGCAGGTGGTGCCAAACTTTTATAACAGCCCTCTCAGGAAAATGACCAAGATGCCTTAAGAAATACCTGAGTCCCTGCAGAGGGTAAGAAACCATTGAATCAAGGGCCACCTACCTGGCGTCACCTCTTAAAGGTATAAATCTTCTCCAACACTGCATTCTGTGGACCAAGTTCCCAGCATATATCCTTTGCAGGGAAAAACAACATCTAAATCATAACAAAAAGTGTTACTTTGGACATAGGTTGGTACAAAAATGTCTTCATGGCCATAGGTATAAGATATGGCTAACCAATGGTTGGTTCTTTTCAGTGCTGCTGATTTTTTTAAAAATTCTGACAATGACAAAATTTGCATATAAGTAATAGTACTACAGTAAACTTCCTGAAAACTACATATACTTAATTTTAAACTATATAAATGCAAAAGAAAAATATCACAAATGTATATTTCTGTGATCAAGAATGAACTATTATCATATTTGTACAATTGTTTTCTGGTAATTCTAGATGGATAGATATTGATATACCTAAAGTTCCCTTTTCTTACCACCCTAAAACTAAATCTCCTCTATCCAAAAATTCCTTACCATGATCATAAATCCATCCAATACATTATTAAATATTATATCCATATATACTTTACATATAGTGGGTGTATACTTGTGTGCATGTGTAGTGTGTGTGTGTGTGTGTATGTATTGCTGGGATTAAACCCAGGGCCTTGTGTATCATATAAGCACTGCATCACTTTGCTCCCAGTATCCAATAAATAACTTTGTTATTGTTTCGTGTATATTTGAATGTTCAGATCATATAAATGTCTTCAAATTTTATAACCCTATATTTTACTTTACTCAACATTCTATCGCTTTAGTTCAAATAATACATATTCTATTATTTTCCTTTCTTTAGGTTTTAGAACACACTGATTGTGGGCTGGAGCGGTGGCTCAGCGGTTTTGGCGCTTGCCTGGCAAGCACGAGGACCCGAGTTCAAACCCCAGCACCACGTACACAACTGAGTGTTGGAGCAACTAAGGCCATGTAAAAAACTAAATAAAGTTGTTTCTCTCTTTCTCTCTCTCTCTCACTGTCCCTCTTTCTTTAAAAAAAAAAAAAAAGAACACACTGATTGTAAAATAATTGAGAACATATTTTGCTGAATGCAGGAAAGAAAATTAACTGAAAATTTGGAAAATTATTAAAATAATGAAAAATGAACATAAATCATTGAATAGAAAAGAATATAAGTGATAGAGCCTGAAGTAAGGAGGCCAATAAGACAGGAATGTGTGACTGGAATATTGTAGATTGACCTGTTCCTACATAAGTAAATAAGTAAATGGCCCATCTTATTCACCCTTAATCATCAATGCAGATGAGATAATGGACACAAACATAGTTTGAATGATAGGAAGCAGCGACTTTCCATTCTGTGATTCTTTAATTGTCATAATGTCCCAATTCTGCTTTCAAATCAGAGCTGAAAATTCAGTGCATGTAAATGTAAGTAAAATACATCAACCTTTCACCTAAACAGCATGTTAGAGCCAGTCCTAGGCTCTAGATATATCAAGATCCTTACTTTGTTCTTAATACTTTCCGTATTCACTATTCATCATTGTTGTGTAACATATAAGGATTTAGTCTCCAGGTTTCCTTCCTGCTATGAAGATGCTGATTGGGAAAATTAAATAAGACAATATAGCATGTTTGTAGAAGTATTTAACTAGAACACTATAGTGCAACATGAACACACACACACATCAACACACACGAGCTGGCCACATTATGTTGGCATTTCTATATGGCAACCATTATTGGAGTTGCCCCTTAAGAAGGGACATGAACTGTCCTGCCCAACATAATCCATAACTCACAATTTAGTTGTGACTCTTGTCTTTCTTCACCTTCTGGGTTCTCTACTTCCTCCAATTTGTTTCTCTTTGTTTAAATCATATCTGATATTTCTGTGGATGCTAGCAGTATACACTTAACAAATAATTTATTTGTTTGATTATGAAGGTTGAATAAAAATATGAAGTTAATTATTTTTAGTGTTCTGTTTATTATGCTGTTCTAGTAAGGTTGACAAATTACTAAGGTAAAGTGGGTTATAGATGCTATGACAAAAAGTTGAACATTTCATATTACTTTGAGTGTGAAATTTGTATTAAGCAGATAACTTTTATGTTCATTTCCCATTCACCTCATTTGTAATGATGATACTATTTAACACCACATACTGAAGTTTCTATTATTGGTAAAATGAGTTTTCTACCTGTACTTTATATGTCAATAGAAGTACTCCCCAAACAAGGAATTCAAGCACAAATTTATCAGCTATGGACATTTTAGCAGCTGATCTATTCACCATAAAGATGTGATATGAAGCCAAGGAAATCAGAATAAAAATATATATGACAAACTTGGTTGTCTAAGCTGTTATATGCAGGGAAAAGCATGTAGACATGAGTTCAGCCTTGTTAATCTCAGACTAGAAAAATCCCATTATAACATCACCCTTAAGAATTCTGGTACATGGGATATAAACCATTTTAATAGGGTCATGAAATTCTGGATTTGGACCATAAAGGAAAAAGAAAAATGATTTAAATCTGTAACTTAAATGTACTACAACACAAAACGCTTCTCTTTTAGCACTAAAATCTCAGATCATAGAATTTCCAGTAACTTGGTTCAGGATGGTTTACATTACAGTAATGACTTTGTATGTGTGTTAATTTTGTCAAAAATGTAAGATTGTAAATTGTATATAACATATTATATATACCATTATATATAAGTAGTTATCATTATATTTTGCACATATAGCATTTCATTTGAAATAGAAGCAAGCAATCTGAGAAATTGTATTCACATTTGCTCACATCAATAAATGAAATTTAAAAACTCTGAAAGAGAAATAAACATTTGAACGGTTTGCCACAGATAAACCCATAAGGATGTTGTTGATTTTGCTTCAAAATGGTATTTTATGGTGTTTATTCAAACAGGAAAAGAATAGCGGAATTAACTATCCTGCTGAGTCAGGGACAAAGTGAAAATCAAGGTCGTTTTTCAGCCTGTGTTAACTGGCATGTCAATTACTCTTCTGCTTTGACACAAAACAGTCCTAGAGAGCTGGTGTACGGCCTGGGATCCTGGGGACCCACTCAGCAATAGCCTCCAGGCTGTTGTCTGGAAAGAGCTATCTCTCTGCCCTGTTTGCAGTCAGTGTAATCCATGAGGAATTTTTAATTAAAGTATGACATAGTTAAATTTGAATCATCCTCAATCCTATTTTATTATACCAATAATATTTTCTTTAAAAGTCTGGTCATCTAAAAGACACATTTTCATTTTCTCCAAGAGTTAGGATTCATTAAGAAATAGAAAGCCCCGTGTTCTTGTTTACAGACACTAACAATCTATTATATTAAACTCAGATAATAGTAATTGCAGACATCTATTGAACATTTATTTATTATGCATCAGACTCTATTTTAAGAGCTTTGTTTAACCTTCACAATAATACTTGGATTTAATCACAACTAAAACCCTCTATTTTGCACATGAGAATGGAAAATAATGAGGTTACCATAACTTGCTCAAGTCATACAGATGCCAGCACATGACGGAACTGAGCCACAGCTCTTATCCAAAGATGCAAGAAAGGCTTCCCCTGCACCACACTGCATTCTTTTCTCCCTGGGAACAACAAAAACATTGAGATGCTAATTAATAAGCTCAGGTTAACAGTATAAAGAACACCTCAAAGTCACCTTTGGGAATTATTTGTTACTTTTAGAATCCTGCACCAATTTGCATTTTGCTTCCTTTCATTATTTTTTTCTTCTCTTCTTTATTTCTTTTCCCTAGAGGAAAAGTCATTTGTAAATTCTCATGCTCAGCATGCTTTTGCACTGCTGTTTGCAGTGCCCAAGGTACCACAGAGATAAAAAGCTAACTCTATTCAATTATTGCAATTAAATTTTTCTGTTTTAAATTTTACTCCAATTCCTGCTTAGTAGTAAATGTTAGGTTGGTTTCAGGAGGCTGGATGGGGGCAGGGCATTAGGCAGCCCATGGGCGGGAAGGAACAACCAATCAGGGGCTGGCAGATAAACCGCAATGGCGCCTGGCACCTGCCTGTTGTCAATCAGAGGAGTCCCCAGCCAACCCCAGGAAGACACTGAACCCTCAAACCTTCCCCCACCTATCCTGGACTATAAAACTGTCCCCCACTTGGGGCCAGGTGCGACTTCCCCAGCCCGCCCCCACTCTAGCAGGCTGGTGAACCTCGCTTGACAGCTAATTCCCAATAAAAAGGCCTTGCCTACCCGCTTTTAGGTCTGACTCTTTTTTGAAATCCGCGCCAGATTTTACATTTGGTGCTGAAACCTGGGAGAGTTTTCGTCCCTCCCTCACTTGCCTTGAGGTCCACCCTTTCCCACAGACAACCAGGAAGCTGCTTTGTTTCCCTTCATTCGGCAGACAGAAGTGGGGTAAGTTCCCTTGCATTTCCCTTGGTCTTCTGGTGGCACTCTCCCTTACGGGGGTGTGTCTGTAAGTCACACATGCCACAGACCTCCACCCATTCCCTTCAGGACCCCGGCAGACTGTGGAGGCGTCCCAGTCTCTGGCTAGTCCTACCTGTTCCATTCCAGGCTCCCGTAGGCTGAGGAGACATCTGGGCCTCCACACACCAGCTTCCCATTCCTCAGGCCAACATGACCAGAATTTGGGATGCCTCTTTCTGCTCCTGTTCACCACTGAGTAATATTGAAAGGCCATGGGAAGCACCAAGTCCTCCTGCGACCTTAATTTCACTAAATTAGGACTCTCTCAAGACTTACACCATAAGCGACTAATCTTTTACTTAACTGTGGCCTGGCCTCAGTATACTTTAGACGATGGCTCAAAATGGCCTCCAGAAGGAACTTTTGATTTTCAAATCCTCACTGATTTGGGCAATTACTGTCACCAGACAGGGAAATGATAAAAAAATGCCACATGCTCAGGCCTTTTGGGATTTGGACTCTCATCACCCCACCCCCCACCTTACTTAGGTCAATCTTCTTCTTTCTCCTCCCCTCCCCAGTACAGTCCCTCCACCCATTTCTCCTACAGCTATGGCTCCTCCTCCTCCTCCTCCAAACCTTCCCACCTCCTTCCCTCTATATCTACCCCAGTCTGAAGCTGCAGAGGGGGCCCAACCTACGCTGGGTCCACCAGTCCATAGGTTTCTCCCATTTCTCCCAAATAAACCTGTTACTGTTGAGCTGCCTCTCTCCTCTTTATTTCCTTCATTTTTTCATCTCTTTTCTTACATAAATGGTGCTAAAATCTGTTTCCTATTATTTTGTGTGTGTGTGTGCAAACCTGTATTGTGTTTGTCTATGTATGTGTTGTACATTGTATCAACATGGTTCCACATTGGCTTAAATGAGTGCTGGTAAACTAAATTTTAAAAAATGAATCCAAATGACTCTCTGTTCACGTGCTTAAACATTTTAAGAGACTCAATTTAAATTGGTTAAACAGGAGTAAAGATGTCTTTGAAATTCCTAACCCACATGTTTTTACAAGTATTCAATCAATAGAATACTAATTTCTCTAAATGTTTTGTATAACATTCATTGCTTCTAGGGTTTTTCTTCAACAGGGGAAAAAGATATGCTGCTTATCTACATTTATCTGATAACATAAATGGGATTAATATTTATGCATGTTTGCTAAGGGACATTTGATTGCTGCTGCTAACTGTGCATTCAGTTGCTCCTGGCTTCTTGAATTCTATAGGGTAATGCATATTTGGGTCTATTAAATAAGTTGTTGATAAGTGGGAAAAATTAAGAAATTTTGTTTTCTGGATCTTCATTAAAAGCAAAATTGTAAGGAATTAAAATTCTAACACTTGGAATTCTAACAGATATACAAAAGGTACAAAAGTTTCAACTGTTTTGGTCTTTATATGAAACAAAGTATTTCAGCTTAAGTGTAATTGGAAATTACTTCCAAATGGAAGTTTAGGAAAGAATCAATAACTGAGAAATTTAGGAAAGAATCATCAGCTGGGAAAGATATACTAATAAGACAAAGTCTAATTCTGTAAC
Organism: Aplodontia rufa; assembly: GCA_004027875.1. Taxonomy (NCBI): domain Eukaryota; kingdom Metazoa; phylum Chordata; class Mammalia; order Rodentia; family Aplodontiidae; genus Aplodontia; species Aplodontia rufa. The sequence goes on along the minus strand of PVKS010014895.1, from coordinate 37,437 downwards.
AACAGGGTTTCTGAAAACTTTGGCATACTTATAAAGATGATTTCTTATGTATCTTAAGTGTTATTAGGGAAACTAAATCTAAAATTTGTACCTGTTTTAAAGTTTTAAATGATTGTTGCACAACTGGTTAAAAAACAACTGTTATTTCAGAATATCATTGTTGATATTCTAGACCTATGTGACAGAAGATACTTACACATCTGAGAACTAAATTTTCAAGTTTTCCTCTATGTGTGTTACATAGTTTAAGGCAGGCAAGTTAACCAAGTGCTGTCTTTTAAACATTGTTCGTTTTAAACCTGGCTTACATTTGTCCTAAATGGATATAGGTTTTATCATTAATGGGCTGCATTTATAAATCAGTCTTTGATCACTGATACTGTTTCTCTCGGTAATTTCATTTTGTATTTTTCAACTTTTTTGAGTAAGTATCTAAGTTGCAGAAGGTTTGTGGAAGGTAAATTTCAGAAGCTTGTGTTGAATATAGTTGGCACAATCAGTTAAAACTAAGATTTCTCTTATGGTCAAAAAGTGTTCAAATTTTGTCTAAATCTTATGTAAATTCTGTAACCAATAAGTGCTTTTTACATATATTTTATCTGACATAGAAGGGTCACACTTCCATTTAAAAGCCTGACTTATATCTGTTTGCTTTAACCAAGTCTTCTTCATGGTCATTAACACTGTTTCTTAAATGTATATTCAGATAGACTCCAGAAATAATACATGAGAACTTTATAAAATACTGTTAAAAGGCAAAGATCAACTTCAGAAATAAAACACTTAATATTTGTCAAGAGCTCTACTTTGCCTCAGCTAAGGACTCAGCCTCTCACCTTATAGTCCTAAAGTAGAATTAACTTTATTTACTCTTGCTAATTCCTTGTTGTATTTTCCTTGTAAAACTTTAAAACTGTTGCTTATTAGTATTTTGCAAAAGTACTACTTCTAAGAGAAAAACCTGAATGGAGACACCCCATCACCTACAGGACAGCTAAGATATTCAACTAATTTCAAGCACTGTTATGATCCTAATTAAACAAAAGGAATAAATATAAAACTGTAACATAGTATTTCTATTTTAAGACTGGTAAAACTGGCCTGCTGGGTGTTTAACACCAAATCCAGGAGACCAAATTTAATATAGCTAAAGGGTTAAGGAAAATAGTCAATATTTTGACCCTTAACCTGTTTGGTCAGCAAAACTCAGGGGACAATGGGACTTCTCTACAGGCTTGACAACTCTGGGTAGCATGACCTCCTGATCAGGGGGATCAAGTGACTCTAGAGACAGAAAGCCAACCACTGGACACTCTGCAAAGAGGATCATCATTGATAGGTAGTGTCACAAATGCTTCTAAGCAAAGCCACATGTGGTCAGCAAAACCCTGATCTATCCTGGCAGATGGCACAACTGATAGAAAAGAGCCAAGAGGCTTTCCACAAGTTCCTCAAGAATGACCCTTACAGTTTCAGCTGACTTGTAGCAATAGATAGGAACAAGATCAGTTTTGATCTAATTGGTCTTAAACACCTGGCAACAAAGTATAACCAAAGCTCAATCCTACATGGACATTTAGCAACAGACAATGGCTCTTTAAAACATACAAACAAAACAACAACAACAAAAAAAACATTACTTGAGGTGCATGCTTATTAGTTTTCTCAAAGGTGAATAAAACTGGGAGGTTACACAGCCAAAGGAAATATCTCTACCAGATAGAAGTTAATACTAAAGAGTAAACTATTTTACAGGATCACATAGGACTACAGCCCAAGGATACATAAGCCATTTTAAAAGCTAAATGCTACATTAACAGGGGGTTCCCCTATTTCACAACTCTTCAACTGAACCACATTGGTATCTTCTTCAGTGTTTGCTCCTCCAGGATTCTTTTTTCTATGATGTAATTGCACCCTGAAAAAAAAAAAAAAGCTTAAGTTCCAATACGCCTTTTGATTTCTGTGTGCCCTCTGCTTTAGTTCCTCAGCTGACACTATGTAGTAAATCTGAATTAATCTGGTTTGCTCAGAATCCCCTCCCTAGGGTGAAATGGGCCATTTTCCTATCGGTGGTGGTCGACTCTCTCTAGCCTCCTCACTAGCTGACTCTGGGTTGGGGACTGGAGGATGTGGTTATGCAGTCACTACCACCCAGAGGCTAGAAGAGCAACTCCAAGAGGCAGAGGAGGCCCTCTGCTGCCTCCCTGGCCTGCTGACAAAGACAAATAACATCTATCGCCCAAGTTTCCTTGCAGAACCACCAAGCATTAGATCTCCTGATGACGGACAAAGGTGGAACATATCTATTCCTAACAGAGAAGTGCTGCTACTACATCAATGAAACTGGGCTAGTTAAGAAGAACGTCAAAACTCTCAAACATCTGAGTGAAAAACTTAAGCAGCAACAATTAGATGACCCTTAGCCAGGATGGCTAAACTCCACTTTTGTCACCTGGCTGACCCCTATACTTACTCCCATATTAGCAATAAGACTCCTTCTAATGACTGCTCCCTGTCTCCTCAGGTTCACCCAAAACTGCATGAGCCAGGTCACTGGAGTAATATACAACCAGAAGCTTTTGCACCCTTACAGCCGCCTCTCTACAGACAAACCAACACTTGAACCTTCCCTTCCCCCCACAGTGCCCCATTAAGAACAGGAAGTATCCAGATGGAAATCGATGCCGTATATCATCAAAAAGGTCAGAATGTTAGGTAGGTTTGAGGCAGCTGGATGGGGGCAGGCCTCAGGTAGCCCATGTCCACGAACGAACAGCCAATCAGGCACTGGTAGATAAACCCCAATGTCACCTCGCACCCACCTGTTGTCAATCAGTGGAGTCCCTGGCCAACCCCAGGAGGACATTGAACCCTAAAGCCTTCCCCGCCTACCTTGGACTATAAAAGTACCCCCAGCTGGGGTGGGCATGACTTCCCCAGACTGCCGTCACTCTGCAGGCCAGTAAACCTCCCCTTAGAGCTGAGTCCCAATAAAAAGTCTTTGCTCAGCTGCTTTTAGGTCTGACTCCTTTTTGAATATCCGTGCCTGTTTTACAGCAAATCATGGGGATTTTTTTTTTTTTTAACTTGGAGAAATGCCTCAAACTTACTGATTCATGTTTACTTTTTAAAATATGTGTTATTTGGTCCTGGGGATTGAACCAAGGGTGTGGTGTCTCTTGTTTATTTTTTAAGGGGGTTTTCACAGTAGTACACATCAGAGAAAGGAATATTTTAATTCCTCTTCTCCTTTCCATTTAAAATTCTGAACATTAGAGTATTGTAATGATTCTGAAATAAAGTTAATTTTAAGAGGATTTAGAGTGGGTCAAATCATAGAAGCCAGAGTCAGACTTCTTGGACTCAAGTCCCTGCCCACCTACAAAGTAGCCTTACCTAAGACAAACTGCTTAATATTTCCCTGTGCCTCAGTTTCCTCATCTTTAAAGTGTGAACAACAACAGTCACTTCACTTAAGAGTTCTTGAGAAGAGTAATGATGTAATTCATGTACAGTATTTTGGAATTTCATAAACTCCTTATTATTGTTCATTGCTATCTTTATCGACATTATTATAGACATCAATATCCACCTCATTATCAGTTATTTTCCTTAATTTTAGTTCCTTACTATCCATTTTTCTTCTAGAAGAATCAGAAGTTAGTCTCCAATAATTACTATATTCAACCTCTTTAGCATAAAAAATTATCATTGAAATTTCAATTGTTTTTCCAACCTTTTTCAAAAATTAAAACATCTCCAAACTAAATACTTAACATTGATACAATTAACTGATAAGAATGTCTTGACTTTCAATTTAGGAATTTAATATATCCTCTAAACAGATTGTGGAATTTTAAAAATTGTATTGGGGGATCATTCATTGCAATTTATTCTGGGCTTAATACAATGTGCATTCTGCAGAAGCAAAGCATATCTCCTAAAACTACCATCATTTGAGAAGTCTGAACTGCCTTAATGGGAACTGACATGTTAATTAATTCAACCCTCAGCTTCTTATTTTAACTCCTGGCATACAAAGCTTGAGACATAAGTTTGTCTCTAAGTTGTCAGTCCTATTTAAGAATTTTGAGTTTAGCAATCAAAGATCTGGCATCATCTTCTGGCTACTTTATGTTTGGATCATGTCATGCCAGAGAACTGTTGATGGTATTGTGGGCTTGCTCAGATGCCAACCAATAATAAGCTACTTACCTGTTACCTTTGATGAAAATATGTTATAGTAAGTGCTTTAGGATGCTTTAGAGATGCTAAATTAGGGGCTGAAGTGGTGACTCAGTAGTTATGGTGCTTGCTGGCACACGTGAGGACCAATTTGAACTCTAGTACCATGTACAAAACCAAGTGTCGGAGCAACGAAAGCCACATGAAAAACTAAATAAAATTGATTTTCTCTTTCTCTCTCACTGTCCCTCTCTCTCTTAAAAAAAAAAAAAAGAAAATCAATTTCTTAAATGAAAATTAGAATAAAATTGGATTAATATTTAGTTTAATATTTGAAAATCATGGGGTTGGAGTGGTGGCTCGGCAGTTGAAGCACTTGCTTGGCATGCATGAATATGTGGGTTCAAATCCCAGCACCTCATACACAGCAAACTGTCAGAGCAACGAATGCCACATGAAAAACCAAATAAAAATTGATTCACTCTCTCTCTCACTGTCCCTTTCTCTTTAAAAAAAAAAGACATAAAAAGGTATTGAAACATAAAAGAAAGAATCCAAGTTGAAAAGGGTATACATTATATGATTTCAACTACATGACATTCTGAAGAAAGCAAAACTATGGAGATAGCAAAAAGATCAGTGATTGCCAGGGGTGAGAAGGAAGAATGAATAGGATGCAAGCAAAGGAATTTTAGGGCAATGTACGATATTGTGCAAAACTATGTGTATGACATTCTAAGGCATGATACTCTAATGCGTGTTGTTGTAACTTTGTATAAACTTTGTATAACAAGAAGAAACTTTAATAGAAGCTATGAACTCCAGGTGATAAAAATGGACCATTTGTAAGTTTATCAATTATAACAGATTTTCTGCCTGTGGTGGAGAATATTGATGAGTAGGGCTTATGTGCAGGGACATGGGGCATACAGAAAATCTGTAGTATTCCTCTCAATTTTGTTGTTGACCTAAAACTTCCATAAAATAGAAAGACAGTGAGAAAAAGAGCAGGGAGGTGGCAAGCATCTAGCAGATAAATCATGAAACAACATTTTTGACATGTATTAGTACTTACTCATTGAATGGTAATGCCATTCATTCAGGTTACCCACATCAGAAAACAAGAAATGTAACTAATCCACCAATTGGTTCTGGGAATTTTAATTCCTATCTTCATAATTGCCACTTCTTTTCATCCCTAGTGTACTTTTCTATTCTGCAGTAGCAGCATCTCACGATGCAACTCCTTGTAAAAGTCTGTTGAAGGATTCCAACAGCCACTGTTGTCCCATCCAATCATAGAAAAGGGAGGTCAACCACTTTCACAGAACATGATGTGTGTACAGCACTCCCACCTCCTTTCTATTCTGTTCAGACTCCTTCCCAGCTGTCCTATCCCTCCTTAAAATTCTTTCACAGTTCTTCAAAGCCTGCTACCTCTATATCCTCTTTGCTTTTTCAACTCAATTAGTTGACTCTTTCAGGATGGAAGAGTCTTTATATTGCTTCTATCACGAGGCTCAGGTTCAATTTTGGTAGGAAGACATTCTTTACTTTTCTCAACCTAGCAAGCTCCTTACTACCTTGTGGATCTAAACTCAATCAGTATTTTTCTGTAAAGTCTGGATGTGATCAAACACCATTGTCAAGTGTCCTTGGAGCATCATAAAATTCCACATTAAAGTATTTAGCAATGTTGAAATTTTTCATTGAATTAAGTGACTATCTCAATAGCATCATCTGCCATTGGAATGCCAGTTCTTTAAGGGTGAGAACTGGGGCATTATTTTTATTTTTTGTTATCTGTTTTCCTATAGTATTTCTCTCTTTTTTTGTTTGTTTGTTTTTGTTTTTAATTTGAAGAATGGCCTTGCTGGCTGGCCTCAAACTCACGTTCCTCCTCATTCAGCCTCCTGCAGAGCTGGGATTACATGTGTGCACCACCACACTCAACTCCTATAGTCTTTTGAACAGTAGCTAATACCTAATACAAATTCAAAGGTTAATTGTTAATTGAATAAATAAACAAAAAATAATATTTTTCTCTGTCTCTCAGGTTAGAAACATTAGCATAAAAAGTGATAATTTATTTTACTATTAGAAGATAGTAAATAATAATTACCTTTATCTTTCTTCTATTTCCTCATTAAACTGAGATTACACTTTTTTCATCTTTGATTTCTACTACAGAGTAATGCCTCTCATATGGTAGGCATTGAATATATAATAGGTGAATAATCAAATAAACATGGCTTAAAATCATATATTTCAAAAGCAAAGTTGAACAGAACAGCAGAACAGTAGAGATGAGACGTTGAAATTATGAAGACAGAAGGAGAATAACAACTTGGAGCATTCTTTAAAGAACATGCTTGCTTTGTAAGGCTTCCAAAGTTCAGTTCTTATTGATTATGGTATAATCACAGGAGGGAACGTTTATAGGTAGAAACAATGGGGCCAATCTTTATTCTGAAATCCATGGCTAGTCACGGAACTGTGACATAGGGTTATGGCATTTTTGGGTCTGTTTTGGTGCTAGAAGGAAGACTGTATCACAAATTCAATCTGAACAAGGTGGAAAAGCATATTTCATTACTCCATGGAAAGAAATGAGGAGGAGGAGTGTCAAAAATTTTGAGATTGGATGAGTGAGATTGTAAGGAATGAAAGAAATAAAGTAAAAGAGAGTGACACACAGTAATATAGGTTTATTGGGGAGAAAGCTACAGAGGGGAGGCCAGTGAAAGCCGTGACCCCACCTTCTACTTACAGCCTGGGGTAGATATAGGGAGAGTGGGAGAGGAGGGGATTAGGCTAGTGCTAAGGAGCTGTCAGAGAAGAGTCCTTTCTTATAATGATGCAAGTATTTAGGGTTCCTTTGCATGTTTGTAAGAGTACTGGTGGGGATGAGAGAGGTTTAGGGAAAGAGCTTGAGATGACTTAATCTAAGATGAAGGGAAATTTTCAAAATGGCATTGCCTAAATCAGGTTCTACCTAACATTCCTGCCTTTTTCTTTCTATTTGATAAGAAAGTGACAGAAAAGAGAAGGAGGCAATGATACCTCTTAAACTTCTTCCTGCTGAGAGGGAGCATCCACCATTGGAACTGAGCAGTTCTAATAGAACTCAGCACAAGGATGTTTTAGACCCTCTGATTCCTGTCATTGATGGTCATCTGCAAAAAGGAGGTGAAGAGCTGAAACAGGGAGGGTCCAACAGCAAGGCCAACAATTATACAAAATATCGGGAAGAGGAAAAGGGGTAGCCAGAAAAGCATAGCTGGGGGAGAAGATCATGAGGAGGAATACTGATCAAAGTCTGTAGCTTGCACTCTTAACATTTTTTGCACCATGTCGCGCCGAGCCATATTTGTTAGCGTAAAAACAGCAGGTTTCTTGTGGGAAGGCACAGATGCCTCCTTTTTCTGTGACTAATAAGTCTAGTCCTTGCCTGTTTTGGAGGACAACTGCTGCCAATGAATCTATTTGGTCCTGAGGAGCAGATAATTGGGTTAAGATTTCTCTAAGACTACTTGCCATTTCTTTGGATAGTACCATGAAATAGTGGGTGGAAATTCCTATTCCTGCCACTCCTGTGCCTACCCCTGTATTTATGCCCAGGCCTACCAGGAGAAGAATAAAAGGAATAGGTCATTTTGGCCTAAGTAGTGTGTATACTGGGATGAGGATGGGGATGGGCCCCTCCGTGTGAGAAAGGCCAGGGTGCAAGTTCCTGTCCTGTTAGTGGTTAAACAGATGTGTTAACAGTTTGTGTTATAGGAAGAAGATTCCTTCATTATAGTCAAGGCAACCAGAGAGGTGGTAGGAGACAATCTGCTTTAGTTGGAGACTACTGTAGCCTCATGCCCAGCCCTAGTAAAAACTAAAAGTCCTGTTTCAGGGTGAGGGTTTTTGAAGGCACTTCCATCAATAAACCATGAAGAGGCACAGGGTAAGAGAGTATCTAAAATATGGGCAAAGGGTAAGGACATGGCATCTAAAAGGTCAAGGCATGACTGAGAGGGAAGGGTGTCTGAACTATATCTGAAGGGAAATGTAGGAGGGTGGCTGGGTAATGGGGTTTGCATCATTGGAAATATATTAGTTGATTTTCCACAAAGAGAGCATGTATTTGCTGGAGTCTGGATGGGAAATGGAGATGACTGTTTTATTCCTTCAGGTTTTGAGAAGAGAGGATAGTAATACGTTGGTATAGAGTTAATTTGTGTGTTTCTGAGGCTAAAAGGGTTGTAGCTCCAAGCAACTTTAGGCAAGGGAGGCCAACCTTGAAGTACTGCGTCTAAGTGTTTTGAGAGATATGTCAGGACCCTGGAGGAATTTCCAAAGATTTGGCATAGGAGTCTCAGCGCTATGCTTTGGATTGGTGTGACATAGAGAATGAATGGCTGCTGTGGGTTTGGAAAACCCAAAGCAGGGGCCTGCAAAAGGGCCTGTTTTCACTTTTGGAAGGGAGTCTTGATGGGGAGAGAAGGGTGGAGGGGTTCAAATAGGTCACTATACAAGGCAGAGTAGAAAGGCTTAGCAAGGAGACCAAAGTAAGGAACCCAGAGGTGGAAATAACCTGCCAGTCCCAGAAAGGAGAAAAGATCACATTTGGTATTGGGAACTGGGAGGTCCTGAATGAGTTGTTTATACTCAGTGGGAACAGTGGGAACTGAGGAGTGAGAGTGAGTCCTAAATAGGTAACTTGGGTTTACCTTCTGTGGGGAAATGTGGTAAGCCTAATTTATTGAGAAAGTTTAAAAGGAGAGTGATGTGTCTGATAGAAAGGTCATGGGAGGGGTTACAGAAAAGCAGATCATCCAGGTGTTTTAGAAGGAGGTTAAGGGAGAGATTATGATTAGTTAGGTCATGAGATAAAGCTTTGCTGAACAAGTGGGGGCCTGTCTCTAAAACTCTGAGGAAGGACTGTCCAGATCAGCTGAGTAGAGAAATGGATTTCAGGGTCTGTCCATGTGAAGGCAACCAGATCCTGAGGAGAGGGATCTAATGGGATTGTGAAGAAGACATCTTTGAGGTCAAGAACTGAGAAGTGAGTTGTAGTAGAGAGAATATAAGAGAGCAGGGTATAGGGGTTGGGGACTATAGGATGAATGGGAACAACAGCCTTATTAATGAGGCAGAGGTCTTGGACTAACCAGAAAGTATCACCACTTTTCTTCACAGCTAAGATTGGGGTATTATGAGGAGAGTCAGTGGGTTGAAGAGTGTTAGCTTTGAGAAGATAAGAAATGACAGGTTTGGGGCCATGCAGACCTTGGGGACTGAGGGGATATTGGGATTGACAAAGGGAGAAGGCAAGGTTTTGTAGTGAAATTTTGACAGGAGTATGGTGAGTGGCCGCAGTGGGCCTGGAAGTGTCCCACACAGTGGTTGGCACTTCAGGGAAGAGCACTGACAGGGATGTTAGAGTGGAAAGAATGGCATCTGATAAAAGGATAGATGAGACAGAGGAGTTTGGGGTGTTATGATGATTTGTTGGAAATTAAAATGAACGGAAGCTTGAATTTGGTTAGGATGTCCCTGTGGAGGATAGGAGTTGGGCATTGGGGTCTGACTAGGAAGGAGAGAGAGAATGGAGTATTAAACAGGTTGCAGAGTAAAGGATCTGTTTGTTTAGGCATACTAGGTTTTCCCTCAACGACAACAATAGAGGTGGAGGAAGCTCAGGGGACCAGAAATTCTGGTAGCACTCAAAGACTTGTCCCCCTGTCCAATAGGAAGGAGATAGGCTTATCAGATACTGACAGCATTACCTTGAGCAGGGACTGAGTGATGCCTGCAGGGGCAGCAAGTCCAAGGAGGAGTCAGTCTTCTCTCCATTAGTTGTTTGTTGTCAGGCCAAGGATGTTTGCCAAAATGGGGCTTATGTCCCTGAACCTGTGGGAATTGGACAATCGAATGAGAGGCAGAGTCTTCTTGAATGCATTCTGATTTCCAGTATCCCTTTTTGAGGCAGAGAGTGCATGGCCTAGTTGGAGGCTTAGGGTTAGGGCAGGTGCATGCCCAGTGCCCCTGCTAATCACACTTGAAACAGGCACATGGAGGCATGGAATTCCATGCAGAGGACCTTTGTTTGTGAGGGCCTTTGGGCCCTTGTCAGGGCAGCTGCCAGCATTTGGTATTCGCCTGATCTTGTTTGAATGTGTTTTGTAATTCCTCCTTACTGTTGTAGACCTTGAAGGCCAATTTTACAAGTTCGTGCTGAGGTCCATCTTCTAGGTTTTGGAGATTTTTTTTTTGATATCTGGGGCAGATTGGGAGGTGAAATGTAAATGAAGTAAAGTTTGCAATCACTGAGTCAGGGTTAAGGTTAATATATTTAATTATGGCCTCAGAGAAGCAAGTGAGAAAGAGAGCGGGGTTTTTGTCACTGCCTTGGGTGTTTTTTCTAATCTTTTCATAGTTCACCACCTTTAAGGCAGCCTTTTCCATTCCTCCTGAGACAGTTTTAGGAGAGAGAGTAAAATGGCGAGGTAGTCAGGACCTTGGGCCCCATTCAACCACCCCTAGAAGCTGGCCAGTAGAGAGCCATTAAGGGGTATGCTCAGGGCCTTCATGTGCAAATGACCATGAGGCTCACTTTAGGAAAACTAAGAAGAGGGGGTGGACAGAGATGTGAGCTTGGAAAGAATTACTATCTGTTTTGCATAAATTTTAATCAATGACTTTGGTGCTTAGTTTCAATGCCTGTTTTGCATAGATTTCAACCAAAGATGTAGATGCATTTCTCAATGCCAGTTTTGCATGAATGTTAATTATGCTCATACTCCAAATCAAAATAACCCTGGCCTAACCTCCATTAGACTGTATCCTGTTTCCACGTACCCTCTTGCCTTGCAGAGTCTCTGCTTTCCTTCCTTAAATAAAGACTACGTTTTACTCCTCCTTCAGTGGTTGTCCTTGGATTTTATTCTTCAAATTCACAAGACAAGAACCCAGAAAATTGGCATTAAATTCCTGGGGATGAATTTCCACACCAAGAGCTGCAATATACTACTCAACAGTAGTGGAGGGAAAAACCTAGCTCTTAGCTGGGAAGCTGCTAACTGTTTCAGCTGCAGAAATCTGCAGCCAGGCTAAATTCCCAGTTTTTACTGGGGAGAGCTGCAAAAAGTTGAAACAAGATAGTTTGATGGAATCTGTAGTTGGATAAGATTCCATTCACCAGTGGAAACAGAGAATCTGGACTCATCTCAAAAATCCCGCATCACTGCCAAGACTCAAGTAATATAGTGACCTACCTTGGTCCTATCAGGAGAATTGATTTGATAACTCCAGTTAGGGTCATTGTGGGGAACTGCTTTGGTGCCAATGGAGTTATTGTCAGGGTTTTGGTATTGGAGGGTGTCTGCATGGGCCTTGACTGCCAATAAGATGCGATCCTTAACCTCAGGGGAGAGACATGAATGTCATGCCAGGTAAGGTTATAGGATGGATAATGTATAAGAATTCTTTTCAAAAGTGGTGGGATCCGAGGCAAAAAACCCTAAACATTTTTCTATCTGGGAGAGGTTGCTTAGGAAAATGGGACATGGACACGTATAATACTCTCTGCTCCAGCTACTGTCCTGAGAGAAAGGATCTTAGAAGGAGCAGAAGGTTCCCTTGGGAGAAGCTCCCCTTCAGTATGGGTTGGGGAGGGAATGGGTGAGGGTGAGTGAGGATTGGAGTAAGGAGGAGGTTGGTTGTGAGGCTGAGGAAGAGGTTTTCATCAGCAGGATCAAAATCAGAGGCTGAGGGAACAGAGGAAGGGGAGGTATAGATATTTGGAGGGAGTATTTCATTGAGGAGAATATTGTGAAAAGCTGAGCAGTTTTGGCAGAGAGAAGGCTTGCAGCAGAGGAACCTGAAGTCCTGAATGTAAGGAAATTTGAACCCTTTACCATTGCAGTGGAGAAAGTTTTCCAGATCTCTAAGAATTTGGGAGTCAAGTGTGCCATTTTTCAGGCCAGTGACTTATCGTCTAGCTTGTATGAGGGCCAAGCAATATTACAGAAGAATGCTAGTCTTTTAGGTTGGACTGTGACTTGAAGACCCAGGGTCTGGATATGTTTGAGAAGGCACCCCAAGGGATTGTCTCATGGAGGCTCTGATGAGGCTTGGTCCATGTTGGACAAAATGGATTGAGAAGTGCCCCAAGGAACTCTGGTGGAGAAAAAGACCAAAAAATCAAGGGATGTCCAAAGGAGAGTTTGGTTTCTTTGGAGTTGTTCCTGGAATGACCAATGAAATGACTGGCAATCAATGAGTGTCCTCAAAGAAAGCATTAACTATCCAGTGGTGGTGGTGAGGTAGAGAAAACTAGGCAGTCAGTATAGGCAGAATGATGTGGGTTAATAAGGAAGAAATTAACTGATGGTCATTTTTTTCTGAGAGGGCAAAAAGCATCCACTACTCTAAGTAAACAGAGATGCATATCAGGTTCACATTCCCTTTCTAACTAGGGTGGTCCAGACAACGACTTTTTCTGCTGCTGATAAAGACCAAAGACTAGATCAGGCCAGAATTTCATACTCATGCTCCTAAGCCTGGGGGAGGGAAGGTAATAATTAATCAAGGGAAGAGAATTTTTAAAGAGTGAGTGGAGTTATATTCCCTTTTTAAGTTCTTGGCTCTGAGACTACCTTCTCCTGGAGTACCTTTTCTTTATATCCTTTCTTAAATAAACTCTGTTTGCTCCACTTGCCTCCGTGTCCCGGTGTCCCTCCATTTCATTCTTCAATTCTGAGAGTTAGTAGGAAGAGAAATGTAGAGGCTTCATTAAAAGCTTGCTCTCTTGCCTGATAGCTGTTTGCTCCAGTTATACTATGAAAATGAAAACTTTGGATAATTCAAGTAGAAGTTGGTTAACAGATCATTGTATATGTTTGGGTGTGTGTGTTTATATGTGTGGTGTATGTGTGGTGTTTATTAATTCAATACAGTGGAAAATATAATTTAAAATTTTCCCTTTGACAGGTATGTGGTCTGGTTTTCACCTATATGTATATCTACAATGCACCAATTAAAAACAATAAATAAGTAGAAGAAATATTAGAACATGAACATAGAAGAACAAGCAACAAGGATAGAGGAGAGGATAGTGAAAGTACTAGGGATTATATTCCATGCATGTATTATTATGCAAAATGAACCCCACTATTATATATAACTATAATGCACTAATAAAACATTAAATAGTTTATGGTATTTGAAAAATTACAGTGAATCTTAATATTAATTTAAAAACTTATTAAATTATGACAGTTTAATTTTTGTTTCCTTTTGGAGGAAGGGGAAAGCGTCTTTAATAAATGAAAAAGGTAAAAACAAATTCATGAATCTTTCAGAAATATTGTTCTAATATAGATTAAAAGAACATATAGAAAATATAATTTTTATTTTGTGTTTTTTTAAAGATGATAATTGAGATATATTCTTACAGCCAAAAATACAGAATAATATTTTAGAAGATTAACATGCTTCTGCCCACCTTCCTCATATTCCATTATCCAGATCTTACTAACAAAATCTTTTGCTTTTTAGATATGGCTACTTTCTCTAGCATATTTGTATGTGTTTCTATTTTCCATGTATCTCTCTCTTATTCAATAAAATTTTTTGTGGGCAGTATCTTTAAATTTAGATAAATCTTTGATAATAGCACAGACAATTATTCGAATACTATATAGATGTCTGCTGCTTTATATAATTCATTTAACTAATTTCTCATTGGCACGGTATATTTCCATTTTCCATGGATGATTCTGGTTTAAGCATGCTGTCTTTCATTATTATTAACAGCTTTTCCATTCATTATTAAAATTGTCTATGTTAAGAAGATAAATTTTATGGTCACAGTTTTGTGAGCTTTTTCATTGTTGTGACTAAAAGGTCCTACAAGACAATTTTAGAGAGGAAAGTTTTATTTAGGAACTGATGATTTTAGAGATGTTAGTCCATAGGTGACCCACTCCATTCCTCTGGGCTGGAGGTGAAGCAGAACATCAAGGCACAAGGCATAGCTCCAGGGAGCAGAGAGAACAACTCCACACCAGATAGAATATATATATATATAAAACCCAGAGGCATGCCCTGATGATACACCTCCTCCAGCCAGACCCTCACAGCATACATTTACCAGTTAATCCCTGTCGGGATTAACTCACTGATTGGGTTAAAACTCCTATAACCCAAACATTTCACCTCAGCCTTCCCCATTGTTACATATGAGATTTGGGGGGACACCTTGAGGCAGAGAAAGCTAGGCAGTCAGCGAAGGTAGAATAATGCAGGTAAATAAGGAGGAAATTAGCTGATGGTCGTTTTCTGGGAGGGGAAAGAGCATTCGCTGCCCTAAATAAGCAGAGGTGCATATCAGTTTCACATCCTCTTCGCTAACAATGGTGGTCCAGTGACTTCCCCTCTGCTAGTAAAGATGCTCATGACCCATAATCAAAGACTAGATCAGACCAAAATTTCACAATCCTACCCGTAGGTGCGTAGGCACGGGGGAGGGAAGGCAATGATTAATCAAGGGAAGACAATCTTAAAAAAGGCTAGTCACATTCCCTCTTCTAGTTCGGGGCTCCAAGACTACCTTCTCCAGGAGAAGTCTTTTCTTTCTATCCTTTCTTAAATAAACTCTGTTTGCTCTGCTTGCCTCAGTATCCCTAGGTTTTATTTTTCGACTCTGAGAGGACACAAATCCAACATCTACTGGCATCAACCTCACATTCAAATCATAACTTTCTACCCCTGGCTCCCAGAAGCTCAGTGGCAATCTCACAAGGCAAAATACATTTAGTCCATTTTCAAGAGTCCCCATAGTCTCAACAAGATTGCCCAAAGTTCAAGCCCAAAGTCTACTACTCAAGGCAAACTTTCAGTGCGAGCTCCTGTAAAAAAATCAAATCAAGTTACGTATGTTCAATATATGAAGGTACATAGTAACTATTGCCATTTAGAAACATAGGGACATAGAAAGAAGGGAAGGACCAAAGCAAGTCTAAAATCTATCTGGGCAAAAAGTCCTACAGTTCCATTCCAGGCATTTGGAGCACATGGCATGATGATGTTCTTTGCAAAAAGGCTTGCATAGCTCTGCCCCAATGGCCTTGCTGGTTGTAGTCCTTGTGACTTCTCTGTTGGTTTTCTGTGTTCAATTCCTGCAGCCTTCCTCAGCTGACATTCCATGGAACTGGCATTCTTAATCTCAGGGTTCTCCACTGTAGCTTCAGCTTCCTCTTCACATCTCCAAGCATTGCACTCTCAGGGGTTGCCTGCTGGGACTCCAATTCTGCTGCAGTTTGCTTAACCTGCCAGGTTCCTTTGAAATCTTGGTGGATGACGCCCTAATCCCAACATCCTATAATCCTTCAGATCTAGTAACACATGGTTGCTGCCAAGGTCTGCCACCATCTAGAGCAGTGGCTAATCCTCCAGGGACCATGGCTACAGCAATCTCTGAGTATCTGGATGACTGAACACACTGAAAAATATTTCTAGGCCTCCTTGTGCAAGAAGGGTGCCTCATGGTCTCTTCTCAAAGGAATTTTTGCTCCTCTGATTCTGGGATGGGTGTATTCTTCCAATTCCTGAGATGCCCTCAAGTCATCTTTATTTCTACCCCTGGGCAGTTTTAGCATTTCTTTACTGGTGGTTATATCTTTATCCCCAGTTTTATTCTCATCTTTCAAGTCCAAGTTTTTCAAACCTTCCTGCTTTGCTTTCTTGTCCTGTATATCACCATAAACTTGGCTAAAAGCTGCCAGCGATAAGCTTGTCACCATTTGAATGCTATGCTGCCTAGAAATTTCTTCCACCAATTAAGAAGTCAATTGCCTTTAAAATCAGCTCACAGAAAGTCTCAGGACATGGGCACAATGCAGACAACTCCTTAGTCAGAATATAACATGAATAGCCTCTACTCCAATTTTCAATAGAGTCCTCCATCTCTGAAAACACTTGAGCCCTGTCTTTACTGTCCACAGTCCTATTGGCATTCCAGTTTCTGAGTCCCCACTAGAATCAACCATTATGCTCTGTTTACAACAGGGGCTGGAGCGGTGACTCACCAGTTATGGCCCTTGCCTGGCATGCACAAGTATGTGGGTTCAAACCCCAGCACCGGCGTATACAACTAAGTGTCAGAGCAATGAAAGCCATGTGAAAAACTCAATAAAAATTGATTCTCTCTCTCTCTCTCTCTCTCTCTTTCTCTCTCACTGTCCTTCTTGAAAAAAATAAAAAAGATTCTTTCTTATAAAAAAAAAAGCTCTGTTTACAACAATTTAAAGCACTGCTAGCTTGAAGTGATAAATATCTAAAAAATTACTCCAAGAGCTTCTTTTCCACATGGTCAGGTTAGTCACAGTAATGACCCCACTTTTCAGTACCAATTTCTGTTTCAGTCATCTTTTTTCATAGTTGTGACTAAAAGACCCCACAAGACAATTTCAAGGAGGAAAAGTTTATTTAGCGGCTCATAGTATCAGAGGTCTCAATCCACAGGCAGCAGGCTCCTTTCCTTGGGGCTGGAGGTGAGGCAGAGCATCATGGAAGAAGGCATGGCTCCAGGAAACAGAAAGAAAAACTCCTCATCACATACAAACATACAAAATATGTACCCCAAAGGCATGCCTCCAATGACCCACCTCCTGCAGCCATAACCTGCCAGCCTACAGTTACCAGTTAATCCCTTATGGGGGATTTACTCACTGATTGGGTTAAGGCTCCTATACCCCAATTGTTTCACCTCTGCCTTCCCCAGTGTTACTCATGAGATTTTGGGGAACAACTCACATTCAAATCAAAAGAGTCAGCCACCTACAAATAAACATTGAGTATATGTCCAGTTTCTGTTATTACCTTTCATACATGTGAGAAAACAGGGGGGGGGATAAATAATTGTAACTGGAATGACTGGTTCAGAGTTTGTATCTTTTTAATTTTGATATTACTAAATGCCCATTCCTTAAGGTTCACAAACCATAGAAGAATCTGAAATTTCTTTATCATTTCCTTGATTTAGTGTTTTCCTATTTCTTTGATCCCAGAACGTGCCATTCTATTTTTCATTTTTCTCTAATCATGTTGTTATCAATAGTTACAAAATACATCTGCACTGGGTCATTTGCACTTGCCCTACCTGCCAGGATGTCCTGCTTCACATTCTTACATAATTTACTTCCTTACTTCATTTAGGTTTATGCTTTACAGAGGTGTGTCCTGACCCACTTATGTGAAAATATTGCTCTAATAATCCCTTCTTTCCACTTGACTCTGATTTATTTCTCTTTATCAATATCTAACATTAACATTTTATGTATCTATTTCCCTTCTCCCTTCTAATATGTTAAATTCTGGAGCCAGAGACTTCTTCTATCTTGGTTCCAGATGTTTCTTCACTGTCTAGAAATGTGTCTGGCATGTGGAGGAGGAAACTCAGTAACTATGTGGGTTTTGTGTGACTGAATCAACAGTGGAAGAATATTTATTTCCTACACAGGGTATCATCAAACATAGCCTTTGGCCAGTTATGATTGTCATGAATTTATCTTTAATCATGAACAGATTATATATTCTAGTATATCATTAGCAATGTTAGAATTTGTTTGATCAGTGACTCTTCTCTATGTTTCTTCTGTTAGCCAGTCCATTTAAGTTCATAACCAGAATTTGCAGTAAGACAAGTAATCATGAGTGTGTACTTTTCTCCAATGTGTTCAGCCACCTAGGTATAAGCATCTTGGGTCTAACCTGGTTGAAATATGCAATGCAAGGATATCAGGCTAAGTGGACCCAATGGAGTGGCTATAATGATGAACATAGAATATTTTCTTGATAAGGAGGAAAATAAGGGATTGAGAAGAAAGTAATTTGAACCTGAAAATCTTGTGTGAGATCAATTTTTGATCCCAGTAGGCTAAAATATTTTTTAAGAAATTCTGCTGAAAAAAAAAAGAAAACAAAATTAAACTATAGAGATATATTTTTTTTCCAAAAGATACAGAGTGAGGGGCTGGAGCAGTGGCTCAGTGGTTTTGGCACTTTCCTGGCAAGCATAAGGACCCGGGTTCAAACCCCAGCACCACATACACAACTAAGTGTTGGAGCAACTAAGGCCACATGAAAAACTAAAATAAGTTGTTTCTCTCTTTCTCTGTCTCTCTCACTGTCCCTCTCTCTTAAAAAAAAAAAGATTCAGAATGAGTGACAGAAAGAGAGAGTAATTTTTACTTACTTTTTTCATTTGTGTTTTGTTTCTCTAACACTTTTAGTTGTGTTTATGGTGCTAGGGTTTGAACCCTGGCCCCTGTGAATGCCAGATAAGTACTCTACCACTGAGCCACCTCTCCGGTCCCCAACCAGATACTTTCATAATAAAATGAGCATATGAAGATTCCAATTTACAGATTGGTGGTAGAATTTTAGAGAGGATCTAATAGTCCTAAGATTCATCAGAAACTATTGGTAAAATGAATTGCCGTTATCCCTATGACCTAGCAATTATGTATTAGTGACATTTACAACATAGTTTGTGTTAATATATAGTTGGGGACAACATGAGGAAGTGAATAGTTAATTTCATGGGTAAAATATGGTAGGTGCACATAATGATGTATATTATGTAGTGCATAGAAATTGGTTACAAGTATTTAACTACCATATAAGTCATATTCTTCAACTGCATACCTGTATTACAATCTTCTTTTGTGATGTGGCAACTAAGACTCTACAAATTACTTGTCCCAGAAAGATTTCTGTTTCTGGTTCTACCAATAGGTACTAAAACAAATTAGAAGACAGGGATGGAAGGAGAAGGAGAAATGTTCTGTACGCTTTTCTTATTATATGGATGTTTGTATCCCATTAAAAGTCCTATGTTGAAATTCTCCCTTGCAACTTAGTAGAATAAATAGGTTGAGTCTTTAGGGGGCAATTAGGTAATGGAGGTGGAGCTCTCATGAATGGGGTCAGTGACTTACAAAATAACTTTGAGAGAAAGTTTGCATCCTTTCAACAATGAAAGATTAGAGTGAGCCAAAGACTGGCTATGTGGAAATAGATTCATCAGACCTTAATCTCCTGGTGCCTTGACCTTGGCCTTCTCAGACTCCAGAAGTTCAGTTGTTTAAAAGCCGTCCTTTTTATGGTGTTTGTTATGGATTAAGGTACCCTGTCTTCTTAATTTTTTAAACCTGTGTTATGGTTAGGATATGAGCTGTTACCTTAAATTCCTGTGTTCATGCAGGAATGTTCAGAGGAGAAATAATTAGATTATGAGGGTGGTAACCTAATCAGTCCATCCTAGTTTGTATGGCAACTATAGATATGTGGGGCATGGCTGGAAGAGGTGGGTCACCAGGGGTATGCCCTGGAAGGGTTCATCTTCCCTGTGTCCACCCCTCATTTCTCTCTCTGCTTCCTGGTAGTCATGAATGGAGCAGCACCCCTGCACCATGCGCTTCCACCATCACATGCAGCTTCATCTTGGACCCAGAGCAATGGAATCAGGCCACCATAGACTGAACATCTGAAACCATCAGCCAAAGTAAATTTTTCTTCCTGTAAGTGGTTCTTTTGGGATGTATGGTCACAGTGATGAAACACTGACTAATACAACTTGTCAGGAGCACTGGAACAGCATCAGTTGGACCAGTCTTCAGCTTCTTATAACATCCTGTGTATTGGACCCTCTTAGAGCTACCAGCTGGAGCTAGATGACACTCTCTCCTAAGAATTCTGAACACAGTTTCCATGGATTTGTTTTCTCTAAGCTCTCAGTTTCCCCAAACTTTTGTGTTGCCACAGTCCTAATTGTCACAACTTCTTACTCCAATTCTTACATATGGATTACCTAAGCATTTTTTCCTATGGGTGTTTTTAGTTTTCCAAATATGTAACTAACTCCCTGTATTGTATCCCCTCTATGTGAAATTAAAATTCCTAGGGAAAAAATGAATATAAAAAGTTTTGATTCCGAATTTGACTACATATTTCTATGAGTAGATCATATAATATCTCTACAGGTATGTTTTATTTCTTCTATAACATATACATTTCATGAAAGCAAGGGTGTGTATTTCATTTGCTATTTGATGCTTTGTCCTTATAACAGTGCCTGCCATGGGCTCCCAGCACATATTTGATCAAGTAGTAAATAAATGTACTTCTCAAAATGCATTGAACCACGTAGACTTAAATTAAGATAAGAAATAGAATCTTCAGCCTAGGGTATAGTGGCCTTGTAGTTAATTTAGTATAATGCTCTTTTGACTGTTTGCAAGCATTCTAGCAGTAAAATCAAAGTTATCTAATGGTGAACCTAAGTGCATGCCCACAGGAAAAGTGGTTGAGGTATAACAACAACATGATGAAATAGTTGTAGGACTGCACTAATGTACTGCTGATTTCCTTCCCTAATAGGGAGGATCCAGTTTTGGTTAAACATGGATTAAAAAGGGTAAAAAAAAAAAAAAGTAAAGATGTTATAAAGTTAGACAAATATGAATTGAGGAATCTACTTTCTTCTGGCCTCATGTTTCCATGCAGAAACTCATTTTCCTTGTTGTTCTTTGCCTTCAGGGGAAAAGATATAAGTGAATTGATTGGTAAAATAGCTTTTCTTGATGCTTTTTCTTTGGGAGTACAGGAAACCTGAGCTTCAGCTTGCTCTGCAACTTTTGGTAAACCTAAGACAGAAAAGACTGTAATATTTTAGATATGTCTATTTTAGAGGTTCACTTTGGCAAAGCCAGACAGATAAAAATTCATGCATTCACATTAGCCATATCAGTAATAAAGGTACTGTTTGGATCTCATTCTGCCTCTTTGACTGTCATTCTCAGTTAATCAGAAATCTGGCAAAAGAGAGAGAGAGTCATGTAATTATTTAGCTCCTTCACTGCAATAATTTCATATTTCTACCAATTTTTTTATCATTTTTATTGGATCTTTATAATTATACATAGTTGGGTTCATCCTGACAAACTCATAGATGCATGGAATTTGACTTTAGTTCACAAACTCCCCATTTTCCCTCCCATCTTCCTTCCCCTCCCTGTTCTCCTTTCTCTACTCTTTATTTACATATGAATGGTTCTTTTTACTTATATGTAAAGGTGAAATTCCCTGTGGTATATTTATATATGCACATATAGGAATTTTTGAGAATGCATTCCACATTGCCGCCTTTTCCCATCCCTCCACTCTGTCTCTCCTACACTACTGATCTTCCCTATATTTTTATGATATCCTATCCTTCCCTTCCCCTTACCTTTATTTTACTCTAACTTCTGTATATGATGAAAATCATTTGAACTTTGAGTTTCTGAGTCTGGTTTATTTCACTTAGCACATTGTTTTCTATTTCTGTACATTCACTGTCAAGTGCTGTAACTTCATTATTCTTTACAGCTGAGTAGAACTACATTATGTGTATATATATACCACAGGTTTGTTCTTTTTGCCTTTCCCTTTCTCTCTGTCTTTAATTTTTTCTTGCAGGTACTGGGGATTGAATCCAGGGATTTTTAACCACTGGGACAAATTGCCAGCTCTTTTTATCTTTATACTTTTTATTTTGAGGCAGAGTCTTGCTAAGTTACTTAGGTCCTTGCTACATTGCTGAGGCTGACCTCAAACTTGCACTCCTTCTGCTCAACCTTCTGAGTCTCTAGGATTACAGTTGTGTATCACCATGTCTGGCTACCACAGTTTCTTAGTCCATTCACCTATTGACAGGTACCTGGGTTAATTCCATAAATTAGCTATCGTGAATTTTGCTGCTATAAACGTTGAAGTGATTGTTCTGCTATAGTATGTTGATTTTAGTTCCTTTGGGGAAATACCAACGAGTGAAATAGCTGGATCATATGGTGATTCCATCCCTAGGGTTTTGAGGACTCTCCATGCTGCCTTCCATAGTGGTTGTACTAGTGTACAGTCCCACCATGGGACTTGTACACTTGCACATGGTTATGTGCAAGTTTACCTTTTGTCCAACAACTTTACTATAATTTATTGGTTGTATTCTTGAACATTGCCATTCTGACTAGAGTAAGATGAAATATCAATATATTTTTTATTTGTATTTCCTTGATTGCTAGACATGTTGAACTTTTTTCATATATTTATTGGTTGTTTGTGTTTCTTTTTTGAGAAATTTCAGTTTCCTTCTCTTGCCCATTTATTGATTAGGTTATTTGTTATTGTGGTGTGCAGTTTTTCGAGTTCTTTATATATTCTATGTTAATCCCCTATCAGAGGAATAGCTGGCTAAGATTTTCTCCCATTCTGCATGGGTATCTCTTTGTATTCTTAATCATTTTCTTTGCTGAAAGGAAATATTTGCAGAAATATTTTAATTTGATGGCATACCACTTACTGATTCTTAGTTTTATTTCTTGTACTTTGGGGTCTTGTTAAGGAAGTTGGTACAGTATGTTGGAATGTTGACCCTATGCAGTTGCAAGGTTTTTGGTCTAATTCCTAAGTCTTTGATTCATTTCAATTTAACTTTAGTGTGGGGTGAGAAATAGATATCTAGTTTTATTTTTCAAACTGTAACTATCCAATTTTTCCAGCACCACTTGTTTAAAAGGCTGTTTTTTTCTCCAAAAAAAATATTTTTTGGCACCTTTGTCAAGTATCAGATGTCTGTAAGTATGCGTGGGTTTATCTCTGTGTCTTCTATTCTTTTCCATTGGTCTTTGGTCTATTTTGATGCCAATATCATCATCTACTACAGCTCTGTAGTAGAATTTCTGATCAGGCATTGTGATGCTTCCTGTTTCTCTTTTCTTGCTGAGTGTTGCTTTGGTTAGTCTAGGTCTCTTAACATTCCAAGTAAATTTAATAATTGTTTTTCTAATTCTGTGAAGAATGCAATTGGTATTTTGATGGGAGTTGCATTGATTCTATATATTACTTTAGATATTATTGGCCATTTTAACAATAGTAATTCTACCTATCCAAGAACATGGGAGGTCTTTCCATCTTCTAAGTTCTTCTTCAATTTCTTTCCTCAGTGTTCTATACTTTTCATTGTAGAGCTCTTTTACCTCATTGGTTAAATTTATCCCCAAGTTATTTTATTTTTAGGTTATTAAGAATGGAATGGTTTTCCTGATTTTGTGATATTGGCAAAAAGAGATAGTTTGAAATTTTTCTCTTCTTATCTGTCTCACTTTGACTTCCTTCTCTTTCCTGACTGCTGTAGCTAATGTTTTGAGGACTATATTGAGTAGGAACGGTGAGAATAGGCAGCCTTGTCTTGTTCCTGATTTTAGAGGAAACACCTTTAATTTTTCTTCATTCAATATGATGTTGGCTTTCAGTTTGTCATAATTAGCCTTTGGAATGTTGAGGTAAGTCTCTTCTATACCTAGGCTTTCCAATGTTTTTAACACAAATGGGTTCTTGATTTTATTTAAGGTCTTTTCTATACTTATTGAGATGATCATATGATTCTTGTTCTTAATTCTGTTTAAGTGGTGAATTACATTTATTGATTTGCATACATTGAACCAACTTTGGCATGAAGCTACTTGATCATGGTGTATCATCTTCTTGATGTGCTTTTGAATGTAGTTTGCTGATATTTTATTAAGGATGTTTGCATCTATTTTCACCGGGAACATTGGTGTGTAGTTTTCTTTCCTTGATGCCTTTTCTTATTTTGGTATCAGGGTTATACTGAATTCATAAAATATATTTGGGCATTTTCTTTCCCTTTTAATTTCATGGAATAATTTGAAAAAGATTGGTATTAGTCCTTCTTTAAAGGTCTGATAGAACTCAGCTGTGAATCCTTCTGGTTCAGGAAGTTTTAAAAATTGCTTTTAATTGCTCTTTGAACTTCATTACTTGCTATTGGTGTGCTTAGATTTTCTATGCTGTCCTGGTCAATTTAGGAAGGTCATATGTATCTAGAAATTTATTGATGTCTCTTAGATTTTTCAGTTTACTGGAAGATGAATTTTCAAAATAAGTTCTGATGATCATCTGGAATTCAAAAAGGTCTCTGGTGATATCCCCCTTTTCAGCCTTAATTTTATTATTTGGATCTTCTTTCTTTTTCTTTTTGATATTTTGGTTAAGGATTTATCAGTCTTATTTATCTTTTCAAAGAATCAACTCATCATTGCATTGATCGTATGTATCATTTTTTATTGTCAATTTCATTAATTTAGGCTGTGATCCTAATTATTTCCTGTCCTCTAATGATTTTGGAATTGTTTGTTCTTTTTAAAAGTCCTTAAGGGGGGAATGTAACCCTATTTATTTGGAATGTCTATATATTTTTTAAGGTAGGCACTCAGTACTCTTAGAACTGCAATCATACTGTCCCAGAGATTTTGATATGTTATGTCTCTGTTTTATGTTTCTCAGAATTTCTTGATTCTTATTCTCATTTCTTCTTTGATCAATTCTTCATTTAAGAGAATATTGCTCAAATTTCATGTGTTTATGAAGTTTCTATTATTTTAGTTGCTATTGATTTTATGATCTGGTTAATTGCCTGGGGTTATATCCATGTTTATCGTTTTTGCTAAGATTTACTTTGTGACCATGAATGGTCTAGTTTAGAAAAAGTTCCATAAGCTGCTAAAAAGGTAAATTCAGCAACTTTGTGATGTAATATTCTGTAGTTGTCTGTTAGGTGCTTTTGATTTATAGCATTATTTAGGTTGGATATATCTTTATTAATTTTATATTTTGATGACCTGCCTATTGGTGATAAGGTTGTGTTGAAGTCACTCAGTATTATTGAGTTGGGGTCTGAGATTTAATGTCATGGAATATTTTTTGTGTAATTTGGTGCATAAATGTTTACCATTATTCTGTTTTCTTGTTGTGTTTCTTTTTCCAGGGCGCAGTGGCTTTCTTTGTCTTTTCTGATTAATTTTTACTTGCTTAGTATCTGCTTTGTCAGATATGAGAATAGCTATTTCGACTTGTTTTGGAATTCTGTTTGTATGCAATGTTTTTTCATGCTTCTACCTTCAGTCTTTTGCCTATGAGTCTTGAAAGATGTTTAGTGTGTTACTCTTCTATTGATCTTCCTCCATTTGAGAGCTTTAGGATTTCTTCATCTTTCTTTTCTTTTAGTTTCTTTGTGGGTGTACTTTATCATTGAATATTCTTTGTAGTGCTGGCTAGTAATCATGAATTCTTTAATTTTATTCTTGTCACGGAAAGTTTTCTTTCTCCCCTTGAATGTGAAGCTAAGTTTTGCTGAGGATAGGAAACTTATCTGGCAGTTTTTCTCTTTTAGAGATTGAAAGATTTCATTTTAGTCCCTCCTTGATTTTAGGTTTGAATTGAGAAAGCAAATGCAAGCCTTATTGGTTTGTCTCTAAATTTGAGCTGTTGTTCACAGAGGGAGGAAGCAGAAATAGCACTAAGTCAGCAACAGATATGGCCTTAAAATAAATATCCAGTGGCTACATTGACATATATGACACTAATTGATACCGATATAAGAATAGTGGGTTCAGTACTGAGAACAGTACTGAAAATAATAAAAAAAATTAGCTAGAATGGGCATTTGATAGTAGGTGTCTACTATGCTATCTACTATACTGATAACCAAAACAAATTAATGGAATAGTAATTACATAGTCTACATAATTTCTATTATTTAGTGGAATTATAGTTTCTTAAGAGAAAATAGGGTATGAAGGCAAGAGAAATTTTGAAGTATTTGCAAAAGTCATCAGAGGAGAGGTAGGAAATAAGGAGAAGTCATCAGCTGTAAAGAAAAAGAAATAATAAATTAACTGAAAGTAATGAAGAGAGAAGGAGGTGATAGAATATTTTGGCTGTTATTGGGGGAAGGGTACAGATTTGGAGATAGGAGGGCCCAGGACCTAGGTATAATGGATGAGCAAATGTAAGATCTAAACAACTTGAATACTGATATAATTGTACCCCACCTAAGTGTCATCTAGCCTAAATAATGAACACATGCAGAAGAGAGCTATTAATGTGTACGATGTGTAAATAAAGTCACATGAATGTGTATACATACAAATGTATATATTCATATAGTGAGATCACACACAACCACACATGTATACTCACACAAAAAAAAGAGACAACTGAAGAAAAATACAATGTAATAAAATGATGTTTGAAAAAATTCAAATTTATAAAGAGTGAAAAAGTGGGAATATGGAGAAAAAAAGAAGAGTCAGATGAAAAACAAAAAAAGAATAAGGAGAAAAAAATCTTAATGAAAGATCCAGGGTTCGTTTTCACTGTGGTGGTCAAATCTGTTGACGGGGATGGATTTTTCAGTCTCTATATTTATTTTTACTGCTGCATTTTTGCCACTGTCCTTGTTTCCTTGTCTAGCACCCATCTGGTTAGAGTAGCCCTCAGCTTCCAATCCCCCAGTATTGGGTGGAAAGACTGAGGAGGGCTTATGAATTGTGTAATCTGGGTAACTGTCCAGTGTAGAAGCCCTTGTCTGGCTGCAGTAGGTGTCTTACCAATAGCTCTTATGGGATGTCAGCTCTTATGGCACTTTTCTCTGTTGGGATTCAGAGGTTGAAAGGTCCAGATAAAATGTTCTTTGTGGCTATTTCAGCCTCTTTGGATCAGGCACCCTCTGGGAATTTTTTCATTGGCTGCTAGTAAAGTCTTTTACAAGTTCTAAGTCCCCCATCTCTATTAACAGCCCTGTGAGCTGCATGGGGACATCTCTCAGCGTTCAAGAACACTTTTCTTACTTGCCCGTGTGTTCCATGCTGGCAAAGGGTACCTGGGGTGGAGGAATGAGCAGCAGACTGCTTTGAATTTGATTTCCCTGAGATGCTTACCAGTTCTGTGCCTATTGAATGCAGCCTTCCTCTGGAAACACAGGTTTGTCTGCGACAATTTTTCAATTTCTTTATGCAGGCCAAGTATTTCTTGAGTCTGCTATCCCTGCTCTGCCCTACTGGTGGCAGTTGCTGATGAATCTCTAACTTATTATTTCTTATGTTCAAGTTACTGACTTTCTGTAGCTTTGATTTTTTTTTTTTAAATTAAAGTTCAGCGTTATGTTTCAGGTTCCTTTGTTACTCATCTCACTGAGAGGCAGTCTTCCCACTCTATAAGCCTGGTTCTCAGGAACTGCTGGGCCATGTTTCCTTTTTCTACTCTGACATCTTCCCCTAGCTCATATTTCTATCATTTCATAAATGTATTAATCATTTACATCTTTCAAGTTGTTAGATGATGTAAGTAGGAGTAAATGGTGTGAGCATTTCTAAACACTTTTCTTTGGAGGCTGTTAATTGCCAGTCTTGGTATAAAGCTTTAACTTACAATGTCTGCCTCCAACTTTTCTGAGTCTTCCTGAATCCCACAGCTTTCATAAAGCCTATAAACTTCTATTGTATTAGTTTATTTTATATTTTTAAAATAATTAATGTTGATTAATTCACCAAAACAAACAATTTTGTAGGCAAATATCATTTAATCAAAATAAATTCTTATCAGCTAAGAAACTTCATCAGAGTAAATATGATTATGAGTTAATAAAGGAACATAATAAAGAACCATTCTACTGTGTCCACTCTACTATGAAGAAATTGTTATCCTTGAAAAAATGTTTGGAAAGGGAACGCAAACATTATTTCAAGACAAGGAATGGAATTATATAATTTTCTATTAATTATTTGTTTCTTATTTGAGAAGAAGATGATTCTACCTTAAGAAAGTAAGAAAAATAGTAATAGATATTAGAGCTTATTATAAGCACAGAAATAATTCAGGCATGCCTATAGGCCCAGTAATTTGGGAGCCTAAGGGGAGGATAGCGTGTTCGAGGTCAGCCTTAGCAACTTAGCAAGCACTGGGGATGTGGTTCAGTGGTTTAGCACCACTGGGTTCAATCCTTGGTACCAAAAGTAAATAAATAAATAAATACATAAATAAGGGTGTACTGTAACAATATGAGCAATACCACCCAAGAAAATTGAAAGAAGTATACATGAATGTTCATAAGAGCTTTATTTTTAATACTTCAATCCTTATAATAACCCAAATTTTCATCTACTGATAAAAGGATAAATCAATTTTTGTGCTTATACTCAATAATAGTAAAGCACAACATATTAGAACATGCAACAATATAGATGAATCTAAAAGATTCATAGATGAATCCACTTAGAGAAGGAGGTGAAGCAAATATACCATACTCTACAATTCCTCATATATGCCATTCTCCAAGAGGGGAAACTTTAGCAGTAGAAAGCAGGCTGGTGGTTTTTTAGGACATGGTCAGGTGAGGAAGTCAACTGCAATGAGACATAAGGAATGTCGGAAAGGTCGAATGGCAGGATTATGGTTGTGTAACTGCACACAGTTGCCAAAAACAACTGAAATGAGAAATTTCATGTCAACTAATGTAGACAAATACATAGAATTGAAAGTTATATGGACAGAAGCAAAGGAAATTTTGGTAGTGGAAGAGTAGATATTTTTGCACTGTGGACACAAAAGGAATATTGAAGGCACAGAATGCAGGGGAGTAAACAAGAGCTGTTTTTATTTTTCTTCAATGACTGTCTTCAAATATGTTCTCTCAATTATAGCTCTTTGCTCTTAAATTACTTCTTGAGCAGCTCTCATTGTTTTCAAGCCCTTTTCAGTTATGGGAATGGTTTCATGTTTTATAATTTAGATGCAATTTAAATATTAAACTATTTTCAAATTTTAGCTTGGAGGAGTTCATTTCAACTCTTTTCCTTCATGTCTAGTGGGGCTCTCATGGAGATGGGGTTAAAGATATTAACTCTACCTTTCTTCCTCAGTCTGCCTCTCCGCTCACTCTTGCTTTTCCCTTCCTACTTTGATGTGCTGATGCTAAAGAGGAGGGATGGGATGAAAAGACCAAAATAATATCATTTGACCACCGGTCCTCTTTTGGTAGAATGGGCTTATGTGAACACTGCTAATTTTCTTATGGGTCACTATTATGGTTTGGATGAAAGTTGTACCCCCAAAGCTCAATATGAGAATGCGCAAAGGGCTGAAAGGTGAAATGATTGGGTTATGAGAGCTTTAAACCAATCACTGAATTAATCCCCTAACAGGGAATAATTTGGTGGTAATTGTAGGGTGTAGCTGTTGGAGGTGGGTCATTGGGCATGCCTTTGGGGTATATATTTTGTATCTGGTGAGTATAACACTCCCTCTGCTTCACTATGTGATGCCATGAATTCTTCCCTCTGCCACACTTCCAGGTGACATTCTGCCTCACCTTGAGTACTAAGAAATGGACCTGGCCTTCTATGCACTGAGATCTCTGAAACCATGAGCCCCCAAATAAACTTTTTCCTACTAAAATTGTTCTTGGCAGATCATTTATCACAGCAGCTAAAAAGCTGACTAAAATAGTCACACATATTTGATATGTATATAATGAATGATATGCTAGATATACTGGTGTACCGGAGCCCCCTCCAGTTTTCCCACAGGTCTACTGATTACTTGGTGCCGTTAGTGTCCTGTTACCATTCTGGGTACCCTGTGATGCAGTGTTCCTTCAGGATGGCACATGGCCCAGCTAACTTCCCTGTCCATTCAGATCCACGAGAAGCTCATTTGTCTTTGCCATACTACACTGCAGATGCACAGGCTTGACTTAGTATTGCTCTCTCAAACCTTGTGCTGTTGCTCCAATCAGTATTTTATGTTTGGAATTTTTCTTTGGAAGCAAGCACATGACCCCAAGGTCCAGAGCTGATAAGGAGGACAAACTATCAAATTTTCTTCAAAGTTCCTCTCACTTCCATTTCTTCAGTTCAAATGGCACCAAGTATATGCTGACTGGTTTATCTGCTCACCAAGTCCTGGACCAGGGTGTGAGGTTTCTCCGCAGCTCTCACTGCCTTTACCAGGACTTCTTCCTGTGAATGTGGGGAATGAGAGAGTACTTACTCTTCTTCCCTACAAGAAGAGAAAGACTAAAGTATTTTCCCACTAAGCCTTATAATTAGTTTTTCTAAAGAGGCGAGACCCTGATGAGGTGATCATCTTAGGAACATCTTATCAGCCTCCAAGAAGCCCTATCAGTTTCTTCAGATCTGCTCTGGCAGCCCCTTCTCTGCTGTGCAGAATTGCTGTCGACTCAATATCTTCTCAACCTCTGTTACATTAGCACTTGGATTTTAAGGAAGGAATTTGGGCAACATATTTCACAGAATCTTTTGCCAGGAACTTGTGGGCTCTACTCTGCCAATCACAGATACTCACAGAGACTAGGAAAACTGAGGGAATACAAACTCATATTTTTCACTGGCTTTGGATATTTGCTGTGGGCAGATATGTGAGTGTTGGCAGGCAGAAGACTGAAGGGTTTTCCAGCAGCTGCAGGCATCTTCCTCATTTTGGTGCTGGAGGCAGCTGGAGTCTTTGATGGCATTTCGCTCAAATCCTTGTCCTTAGATTTGCTGAAAGTCAATAGTGGCCTTCTTAAACAATTTATTCTCCTTCATTTCAACAGTTGTGCAGTGAAACTCTTTTTCTATTCCAAAATTTTACAGTTTTATTTTAATTATTTTTTTTCTTTCTTTCAAAAAACTCACTGATGCAGCAGCTTTCTAAAATGTAGAGACACTGTCTAACATTATTCTGTTTAGGAACTCCACCTGAAATTCTGAGACAACAGCATCTTGTTACACAGCCCAAGGGCAAATCAAAACTTTATAAACCTTATTGTCAGTTACAGGCAACAAAGATATGGGTAGAAAGTGTTGATGGAGTTAGGCCAATGTTGTGTTTATGCTGGGCCAGAATGTGTCACACTGTTAGAATCAATTGTTTTGAAGCTCAAAGACTGAATAAAAACTCTTGGGCACACTCTAATTTATCCCACCTTAATTCTGTTACATTATGCATGTTACTAATACCACTTGCTCATATAATCCTTCCTCCAGAGTCATAATAGGACAGATCAACACATAGGAACTTACTTTTGAAGTAAATAATAAGTAAAGATAGATTTTTTTTTTCCTCAAGGGCCTTAGGTATCCAAGAGCACTATTAAGATTGCTTCCACAATCACCCCATTAGAAATCACAGTGTAGTGCAGTGTCGTTTAGGACCACTGCCATTCTGCTAGTCTGATAGTGGACTAACAGAAAAATATCTTGGTTACGAGTGGATAAAGATTAAAGCTGATAAATTCTGTAGGAAGGACAGCAACTACATAGCTATAGCATCATCTATAGTAAGATTATTTAACCAGGAAAATCCAAAATCATAATGCTGTAGTTTCGTATACTAAGAAAGAACCAACTGCATGATTGTTGTTAGAAAAAAAATAATGGCTAACATGTTCCTTTGATATATGATCATATAAGGTGATCTTAGAAACATTAACATGTTACTAAAAGAAAGGTCTGAGGACTGAATAATTATGAATGATCTCTGCTGGATCTGAATCTGCACAGCATGAACAAGAAGAGACCTGGTGAAAAACTGGCTTCCTCTTCTTTCCACAGATGCTTTGAAGATCATGTCACTGGTTCTGCTGGATGTAATGGGCAACACGGGAAAAACATGTTCAGGGATGTTATCAAGTTTGTTAGTTAGTACTTTTACAGCAAACGCAAAGCAATACTATTTATAGAATAGCACATTGATTCACTTTAGTAAGACTGAAATGAAAACTTAGTAGAAAGATTCACAATCAAAAAGATAAATTCTTGTATATTACAGATACTGAGGAAATGGAAAAAAAATCACTATCAGAACATTTAGTTCTATTTGTTTTCTTGCAGAAGTGGAAATATCCAAACAGAAAAGGATTCATAGTCTTTCAGGTTATTAAATATGAGAGAAGTCCAATATGGATTAAATATGAGAAAAGTCCAATATGGAACTCATTTAAGAAGAAAGAAAATGACTAATTTAAAGCATTCTAACAAAAGGTGGTCTTTTTTTGAGTGTTTATTATTGTTATACTAAACAACAGCAATAAAATGAGAGTCTGGAATTTCCTTATGGCACATGAGGAAACTTGGTAGGCGATGTGCTTTAACAGTTCAGCTCCTCTTTGCTGTAAAGTTCAGAGCCAACTGATTAGTTGCTAAGTGACTAATATCATTTTCTTTGAAACATGTATAATTTGAATATAACATTTAAAGATTTTTTAAAAAGATTAAAAACAGTGATATAATATTTATACAGTGTTTCTTACATGGAAAACACTGTACTAAGAACATTAGAAGTGTATGTCAGTCTCTTTCACAGAACAATGAATTATGCCTGAGAAAAGTTAGGAATATTGCGTTGATCACACAGATGATAAGTGAAGGATCTAGGATCTGAAAGTAAGAAGAATGATTCTGGAGTTGACATTCTCTGAATCATACACACTCTTCTGGCAAGATCCTAGAATTATACTTTTATTGAATGTATTTATTAGTATAAGTTACCATCATTTGTAAATAATTGTATTTTACAAAATATTCCAACCTAGTATATCCAATTTTTCGTGATTTTCTCCTTTAAAAGATGACTTTTTAGGTTAACTAAAGGTAGTTAGAAGCAACTTTTGTTTTCTTTTGTTTTAGTAAGCAGAGTACAAAACATTGAATGTTCATTCACTTATTTTCCATTTCCAAAATGCATATTGAAAATAATACATAAGGAACATTAAGTGAATACTGCTGCTTTTCCAGCATGTATTTCTGTTTTGCATGTAACAGATTTTGAAAAAGTTTGTTTAAATAAATCTCATTTTTCATAGTTTTAAATTTCTCAATGAATTTGTATATGATGATGGAAAAATCATTATTGGGACACATTTGAACACAGAAATGATACAATTCAGAGAAATGCAGCAATCTATGTTCTTTGTTACCTTGAGAAGCACATATGGTATTTGATTACACATATTATAGAATAGAATAATTTTTTTATTCTTAAGTTTTCATATTTTATCTTCCATTTTAATAATGATTTCAATGAGTCAACCAATTTGAAATTGTATAAAGATAAGCAACATAATGATTACATGATATTTTCAACTATACTATATCATAAGATCTAAAAAATAAGTTAAAAGTTATTTATATGCATTAATTATTTTTGTTTCTTATTTTTACATTGTTTTTATTTTGAAATATTTCAAACATACAGAAAATTTGACAGAATAATGCAGTTAAAACTTCACTTATCTCTTCAAATGATTAACTATGTTTTTTTATTTTTAAAATATTTTCAATATTGTGGTAAAATACTACAACACAAAACTTACCATCGTAACCATTTTAAAAATTTTTTTATTTGTGCATTATAGTTGTACATAGTGATGGGATTTGTCTTCTGGGTCCTATATTTTTCCAAACTGCCCCCAAGTATAGTGTCATAATTCTTATAAGTGTGCAAAACATTTTTTGTATACATGACTATAGTATATACAGTGACATATTTATAAATGCTTGGAATGTACCTTGCCTTATCTCAGTTCCAACATTTCCCCTTTTCCTCCCTAACTACTTTTTAAAGCTTTTCCACAGATAACACATACCACCATCTTTTTAAACTTTTTCTTCTCTGTGCATACTCTCTCTCTCTCTCACACATACACACACACACACACGCACGCACACACACTGTCTTTTGGACAAAACACAATTGTAGACTGAGGTCATCATAACATATCACATCCAAATACTGTGGTGGGCTTCTCCCCAAAGCAAGGACACTCTCTTATATATAAACACACACTACATAATAAAATTAGCATAAATTAAATAACATCAACCAATATTGAATTGTAGCCAAATGTCCTCACATGTTCCCCAGCTGTCCTTTATATGATGTTCCTGTTGTAGGTTTAGTTCAGGGACCTTTGTAGGGTCCATAGTGTACCTGCCTTGCTTCTTCATTTGATTACTCATTTGAAGTGTGTCATCAAATTTTCCTGGACATCATCCTATTCCCTGTCCTCTTCTGAAAGCTTCTTCAGGATGAAATTCAGGTAAAAGATGTTAAATGAACAGCATGTCACATGGACATCTTCTACCATTGGCAATGGTAATTTTGATCACTCGATGAAGATAACAGCAACAAAATCTGTGTTGTGAAAGCCCACCTTCTGATTCAATATTTCTCTAACAATTTTTCACCAAATGGCTTTCAAGTCCATCTTTGATCTTGCCTGAATCTGTTGTTTCTCTGGCAGTAACAAAGTGGTACCATCCTATTTCTAGTACCCCTCTGTTTTTTTTTTAGCTGGCATTCTTCTGTAAAGGAGAATTTGATTTCTTTTTAAATCTGCCTATCATTAATTACTTCATTTTATATCAATACTATTCATTTGTATAATTATGAATCCATGAATCTTTATATTTAAATTCACTCTTCTGTAATCTATTTTATTTTTATTTTTTTAAAAGAGAGAAGGACAGTGAGAGAGAGAGAGACAGAGACAGAGAGAATCAACTTTTATTGAGTTTTTCACATGGCTTTTGTTGCTCCGACACTTAGTTAGTTGTGTATGTGAGTGTTGGGGTTTGAACCCTTGTACTTGCGCATGCCAGACAAGCACCATAACCGCCGAGCCACTGCTCCAGCCCCTGTAATCTATTTTTAATTTGCTATATCCATCCAAAATTTGTCCAGTAACAGCCCTTTACAAATAGTTTATGTTGCTTTTGATACACACTCTCTTCAGTCGTTTTTTTCTTTCTGGACAAGGAGATGCTCCATACTAGCAATGGGTGACTGTGCTTATGTTGTTTCACATTTGGACAGGTGCCTCTGTGGGATAAATTCCTAGAAGTGGGCTTGCAGGATCAAAGAACAAATACATATATGATATTGTTATATTGAATCAATTTTCTTCCTATAAGGATTCGTACCATTCTGAACTATGGTCAGCTGAGTTTTAAAAAGTTTGTTTCCCTCTAACCTTAAGTTCTTGAAAATATTTACTAGGCTGGATGTTGGGAAATGGTATCTCTTTGAGGTTTAAATTTGCATTTCTTTCATCATGTATTTGTCATCTTTTTACTTTTAGGTCTGTGCAGACAGAATTTTGGTCTTTTAAGTTCCTTTACTTTGCCTTTTCTTAAAAATATTAATACATTAAACATTCCTGTAAGAATGACAGTATTCACATCAACCTTTCTTGAATTTCCTTATGGAAAGTTTTCTTAAGAAAATATCAACCTTAAAATGATAATTGACTAACAACATTAGAAAAATATAATAGATACATAATTGATAACTGATTTCCAAGTCATAACATTATGTACTTGAACTGCAAATGCTTTTGATTTCTTGCCAGTGACAAATAATTTTATATACAATATTAATCATTTGTTTTTTTAATGCAATTGCATTTGTTAAGCACTGTCTTTAAATGCAAATTCATACTCACCTACATTATCTTTTACTTTCTTCTAACTTGATTCAAACCACTTATGATTATAGTGAGATTATTCTTTAACAATTTCTTATTAAATCCCATATGGTAATGATTAAAACTTGAAAGCTCTTAAAGGAAAAAAATGCAATCAAAAATATTTATAATAAGTTTAAGAATCCTGCGTTGAGCTCTTGATTGTCTCTCTATTCCCCATCAAACTTCCATCCAAAGTTCCCCAGTGGGCCCAATTCCTTCTCAAATGCATGAAATATGCTTCTAATTTCTTAGGGTTTCTTTTGAATAGAAAGGCCTATTTAAAATAATAGATTTATTTTTAAGACTTCAATATGCTAACTTTTATGCTCTTTTTTTTATTTTTTTTCCACATTTATTAGACTCTTATTCAATGGGATTACTGTCTTAACCCAACTTTCCTTACCTTGTTCATGAAATGACAAGCTTAAATTCATTCTTAGTCATTTCAACCTTAATCTGTTGCCTCATTGTCTAACATAAAATCTTTCAAAATATGAGGCCTGAAGCCTCAAGGTATGCTTATCATAAAAAATTAAAACTCATGACATACCTCATATGGTTTCAGTTGATTTTTAAAAACTGTGCTATTCATGTTCATGAATTTGCCTCTGGATGTAAGCCAGAGTTAAAATATCGATGATATCAACCCCAAACCGATTTAAACTAACATAGTCTAGCTAAAAATATTTAAGCAAATCCATGCACCCCCCCCACAAGAAGCAGAGAGCATGAGAGAAATAAAGAACAGAAGTAGAAATAAAATTCTATTTTAAAGAATCATTTTTATGGAATGAAGTCCAATTATTTAAGTATATATCTCCAACAAGGAGAGACGAAACTGGTGAAAGATGAATTATATGGAAGCCTTGCTGCAGATCCTAATGTTCTATAATGACTCCAACCTTCCTACAAAGAATATGTGGTAAAGGGTTGAAAGGAGTGATCATGAACTTAAAGGAATTGGAAACTGTGTCCATTTTAAAATTCAACTGGAAAATTAGACAAAATTATAGCTGTACTCACTGTGCACATACTGCTATGATGTGTCTTGCTATTGGCTAGAAACATTTCAGGAACTAGTACTTGGCAACTACATAGAATGGACTCTAAATTTGTGCCTGGGCAGTTCTGATAGTGTCACAAGATATAAATTATTTTAAATTTGAAAATAAGATATTTATTTTATAAATTAAGGTAGTGATACACTATTTTTATTTGAAAAATTTTGCTAGCCACATATTATTTTCTTGAATATTTAGAATTTTTTTTCCACCTTTATTAGAAGTATGTTGCGATACAGGATATAGATGAGGGGGAAACATTGTCAAAACGGTAGCAATCAATGTGTATAAACTTTGATAACCAGGGGTAATGCTAACGCATAGATAAGCTACTATGGGTTTCATCTATTGCCATTTCCCCCAGAAGAACTCATGTGTTAAATGGGTATCTAGTGTAGGAATAACATCAGCTTCTGGAATGGTTCCCCCATCTTCCCCATCACCAGACTCCTATGAGTTCTTCATATACCCTCCCCCCTCCCCATCCCTTCCCTCCACCTCCAAGTTCCCTAGGGAGCTTTTGCCCCTGTTGCACTGAAAGTCATTCAGTTTGAGGCTTTGTTAGGTCATCCATCTGTCCTACTGCTTCAACATAAATTCTAGTATCAACAGATGAGAGAAACCATTCGGCCCTTAAGTCTCTGAGCTTGGGAGACTTCACTAAGCATAATTCTGTCCATCTCCATCCATTTGACTTCGAAAGCTATAATATCGTCTTCTCTGATGGCCGAGTAGTATTCCATAGTATATATGAGATCGGAAGAG
>PVKS010014894.1:0-47264 GCA_004027875.1 Aplodontia rufa | reverse complement strand
CGCAGCCCGAGGCTCTTCTGAAGGCAGGGCTGTTCTGGGAGGGGTTATGTGGAAGGCGGGATCATTTCGGGGACCCGGAGCGGCAACAGCACCCTAGCCGAGCCTCCGCCCTGGGGTTGCTGTCCCTGTCGTCGTCCGTCTGCCTCACCTGGGGCGGGACCGCGGGCGGCAGAAGCGATTTCCTGATGTGGGGCCCCCTTTCACAGGACATGGGTTGGTGTGAATTTGCTGTCACCTTTTGTGAGAAACGCAAACTCCAAGCCTCCAATAAACTACATTCAGGACGAATATTCTCAAAACAACAGCGTAACCCGCTGCCGCGCGACCGGTGCTGCGAACTTGAAACCCGACTCAGTTCCCTGGGTCCTGGGGTGCTGCGCCTCCACCTTAGGCACCCGGCCCAGGGCGCAGGTGGTGAGCACTGCCCCCTGGTGGTCAGCCTCCGGCAGTGCAGCCCCAGGGAACTTGCTGACATTGGTCTGCAAGAAATCTTGCCCAGTGATGCTGTTGCTGGGAAGGAAATATGACTGTGACGTCCCCAAAAGAGACACAGGCACGGCTAGAGAAATACACTAAAGCGATAGAGTAGCTGCTGCTTGAATTTTACCAAGAAGGGGTTGGAAGGTGAGAGCGAAGAGGGAAGGGTACCGGTAGATTTGCCGCGAATCTGCTTTGTACAGGTGTGTACAAAGGATACATTGTTTTGGTTTTCTTTTTTTTTAGACTTTTACCGTGTTTTGTTTGATTTTAGGGGGGGAGAGCGAGCATACAGGAAGGAAGGTATGACTTGAGAATGATTAGTGACAATAGACTTTGGATCTCTTATTTCTCTAGCTCCCCTTTGGGACTATTGTGCAGTTTTAAAAAGTTTGTTTTTCTTTTAATGATAACATGGCTGTCTCTCTTAAGTTATTTTAAAATATCAGTTAGTTTAAAACATCCACCTGATTTTTAACATGTAGCGGAGCCCTCATTCATAGTCTCTCCTGTCCCTCCAGCATGTCAAACCTTGCGTCTTCACCAGGATCTCTAGCCCCTTCTCTTAATAAATAGGTAGCGCCCCTTTCAGGACCTTGCTGTTCAGTTGTCCGTCTTTTTTTTTTTTTTTTTTGTATTTTCACTTTTTATGTCCGTCTGGTTTGATTCCCTCGCTAACAATAAGCTTTGGTTAAACGCTCTTTCTTGCACCTCTGCTCACACAGACCATTCGTTCTTTTCGGGTCAGCTTTGCATGGCTACAACCAATACGCCCAACAAGAACAACTTTGAGGAGGAAAAGTTTATCTTGGAGCCTTGTTTCCGAGGGTCAGTCCTCAGGTTGGCTGACTTCATTACTCTGGGCCCAAAGCAAGGCAAAACATCATAGAGTTAGGGCCTGGCAGAGGGAAGCAGCTAAGGACAAGATAGCCAGGAAGCCAGAGGGGGCTCCTTTCAGTAGGGACAAAATATAAATCCTAAAGGCATGCCTCTAATGACCTACTTCCTTCAGCCACACCCTATCTGCCTATAGTCATCACCCAGGAATCCATTCAAGTTATTAATCCACCAAATGGATTAATCCACTGCTTAGGTTATAGCTCTGACCATTCCTGCATTGTCTCATACATGAACTCTCCCGGGACAGCTCACATTCCAACCATAACACCACCCCCTACAAGGATGTGGGTCAACCACACACAGCAGCCTCTGCTTGTACCATTTCATTTCCTTCTCTGGTGACCAGTGGACTCTTTCCCAAACCTAGGCTCTCTCTTACCCCTTGACTTCAAGGCTGTTGATGGATCTATAAGTCAAATGTCTCATTACGAAGTAGGCGAAGGCTGAGCTCTAAACAATCAAGGTGTGGGTAGAGCATTTCCGCTTTCTGTCTGCACGTGGTGCCTGCGTGCATTGCTGGACGGAGCTCTCGGAACCTCTCCTGCTTAAGTGCTGCCTGCTTGACGAATCAGTCCTTGCTCAGATAAACTCAGTTAAGTTAATTTATCTAAAGTTTTTTTTTTTGGTCTGGAAATGGTTGCAGTTCTTTTTTTTCTTCTTTTGAGAATGGGGGAAATTAGGAATGAAATTCTGATATTTTAATACATGGTGAAATGCTTCTAGTTATGGGTCAAATTATGTCTCCCCAAAATTAATATGTTGAATTCCCAAGTCTCAGTTCCTCAATATATAATTGTATTTGGAAAGAATATATTTAAAGAGGTGATTAAGCTAAAATAAGGCTATGAACATGGGGCTCTAATTGAATGTGACTGATGTCCTTATGGGAGAGAAGGCAGGGATTTGCACAAGGAGGAAAGACCGTGTGGGTACATCTGCAAGCCACGGAAGGAGGCCTTGGAAGAAGAAACGCTCCACACACCCGAATTTCAGGTTTCTAGTCCCCATTGCTGAAGCCACCCATTGCTCTGTTAGGACAGTCCCAACAAACTAATTTAATGTCTTGTATTCCTTCCCTGTAAGCATGTTTCAGAGCTGTAAAGGGATGTTTCTTAGATAAGCAGGTGACTTGCTGAGAGAGATTAATGTGTTCAAGTTATTTGAAAAAAAAATCCTGCCCATTTACTGATTTTTTTTGAAAATATATTGGGGTGTCTCAGTTTCATAACAAGGCCATATTTCCCTTTTATTTGTTGCTACACTGAATTAGTAAATAATTAAAACTTAAAAGAACAAAGAATATTGCTGGTGAGAATGTGAAAGGGCACGAGCTTCGCAGAAGATAAACTGGGCTATTTATCAAATGCAAGTCTGTCTATATAGCTCTGTGTATCTATCTAGACAGCCATCCATTTTCTCTCTGAGCCAGCAATCTTACTTTCAGCAATTTATTCTACATGGAAGTGTAGATGGCTATAGATCAAAAAAGTTCAATGCAAAATTATTTAAAATTGACAGACAACTCAAAATTACTAAGTTCAATTTATTGACAAATTAATGGTTAAATTAGGATATGCTATGCCATGTAATGGAACAGTTCTCTCTCTCTTTCTCCCTCTCTCTGACTCTCTTTTATGGTATCAGAGAATGAATCCAGCAGCAATTAACCACTAAATCTTATCACCAGCCTGTTGTCATTTTTTATTTTGAGACAGGATCTCGCTAAGATGCTTAGGGCCTCACTAAATTGCAGAGGCTGGCTTTGCACTGTGATCCTCCTTCCTCAGCCTCCTGAGTCACTGGAATTATAGTCATGTATCACCATACCCAGCTACAGCTTTCAACTGTTAAAAATTAAGTTGACCTGCAAGTACTAATATGGAAATGTTTACAAGTTTAATGTTCAAGATATATTAATGTACATAATACTGTATTTTTAACATAAAGATCTTGTACTCACATGTGAATATGTATGTGTGTGTGAGTGTGGATATGTGTGTATGAGTGTGTACATTGATGTGTGTGGATATATGTGAGTGTGAAAGAGTCTCTGTGTGTGTGTGTGTGTGTGTGTGTGTGTTGCATGAAGATGTGTTGCAGGCATCCAGAAGTACTTGGTAACCGTGGTTACCTCTGCTAGGTGATTCAGGGATGTCTGAGAATGCAGATGAGCAGTTTTTTCTTTTCATCTTGTATAGTTCTTCATTATATCATCTGTATCATAAGAAGAAACATTGAAAACAAAACCAAAAATGTTTCTTGGAATAAAGGCTCATATATGATTCTGGACAGTGGAGGGTCATAATCGTGTCTGAGAGTCTTTCCTGATCATCTTGGAGAAGTCACTACCATTGCTAGTTAAAATGACCACATTCCTATCAAGCAGCGGCACACTGAAGGCTATAGTGTGGTCAGCCCTCACTGGTGGGCAGGCCCATGTCCTGGCCTCTCACTGGCTGGCTGTCCATTCCCTGATCCGTTCTCAGTATTAAACTACAGTGACCAAGTTCAGACACCTCTGCAAAACCTCTCACCCCTTCTCTCCATCGCCACACTCCTGCACCCTGTCAAACCACCAGAGTCTCTGCTACTAAAACAAGCCCCTATCTGGACTCCCTGTCATTTCTGGACACTGGTTGACTCAGTGCTGATCATTGCTGCTCTGTGCACAGAACCACGTGATGTCTTCCCAGCAACTGAGCATCCTGACCTAGCTACGTGCCTCCTCACAGGGGCCCCTGCTCAGGCCTCCAGCCCTCCGTGGTGCTGTGGTTCTCCTTTCCTCCCTGGACACCAGCCCCATGGATTTTCTCCAAGTGTGTGGAATGCGCTGCACTCACACCTATCAAAGTGAGACTTCCTTCTAGAATCTACTTTCTGCTTAGGCCAGTCATGACTTCCGCAGGGGAGACTTCCCCACTGTGCACGCTACACCAGACCCCCGTTCTGTCCACACTAAATGCCTCCGCTTTTTACTTCTTACCCTGTTGTAAGTTTTTGTTGATTTGCGTGATCGTCTGATCTGATCAACC
Organism: Aplodontia rufa; assembly: GCA_004027875.1. Lineage (NCBI taxonomy): Eukaryota > Metazoa > Chordata > Mammalia > Rodentia > Aplodontiidae > Aplodontia > Aplodontia rufa. The sequence continues at coordinate 42,855 of PVKS010014894.1, read as the reverse complement.
TGCTTTCTCTCGTCAAGCTGAGGTCCAGGGCTGTGGAACTGCAATTTCCCTGCTGTTATTGGGGTTCCCATCACCTGCTTTTATGTCTGGCAGGTAGTGAGCTTTAGTTTCTTAATCCATATGTGAATATATGCTCAATAAAAAAAGTCTGTAGTGAGTGTTCCCAAGATTTCTGTCAAATTAGTGAGTGAATGACTGACTCTTTGAAGCACTGGTGGTAATGTAATTTGGCAAAACAAATGCATTTGACTTTCAGAAAGCACGGAGAAACTTACCAAACAGATACAACTTGGACCAAGACTTGTCAGAATTTCAGAGTGTTTCAGGGTAGAAACCTCACGGGAAGTGAAGGTTTGGGTTCTTAGATTTCATGCCAGGAAACAACTGAACTTCAGAGATCTCTCTACATCTCTTAAATGCTGGCGCTTATAACTTTTAACCAGTCTCTCCCTACATCACCCTCACTGTTGAGAGTAATGTACTGCTTTGTTCTTCAAGGACTCTTGAGAGTATTTTCACATTGCTCAGGAGAAGAAAGGACCTTACATAGATTTCACCTTAGAAAGGTTCCAAGTGCACAAGCAGGCCTGACATCACCAAGGCACCTCAATTAGGAGTACAAGACACCCTAGGAAGGGAACCAGAACAACACAGGAGCAGAATAGAGGTCCATTAAAAGCTAGGAGATGAAAATGTTGACTGCTATGGCTTTGGGTTCAGGGTCATTGGTCATGCGAAGGTGACAAACCTTAGACCTTTCCTGCCACCCTCGAGAAAACCATCTGTTCAGCAAAAGTCAACATATTCTCATTGGACACACATTCTTTTTTTTAATTATTAGATGGATATAGAGACACAATTGAGGGGGAAACATTATCAAACATTCAAGAACCATTCTACATATACTTAGTTATCCAGGGCTAATGCCATATCATGGATGCCCAGCTTGGGTTTCCTCTGTTTCTGTTTCCCCCAGAAGAACTCCTGAGTTAAATGGATATCTCGTGGAGGACAGAGCTCTCCTTTTGAGATGATTCTCCCATATTCCCACCTTCCAGTCTCCTAGGAATTCTTCCTACACCCTTCCCCCATCCTGCTCCCTACGCCTCCAAGTATCCTAGGGAGTCATCTCCCTGTTGTGTTGAGAATCATACAATTTGAAGTTATTATTAGCTTAGCAGTCTAACATGCTGCTTCCCCATGTATTCTAGCTTCCACAGATGACAGATACCATTTGGCCCTTGAGTCTCTGAGATTGGAATACTTCACTTAGCATAATTCTTTCCATCTCCATCCATTTGGCTGCAAAAGCCATAATATCGTCTTCTCTAATGGCCGAGTAGTATTCCATTGCATATAAGTTTCAAAGTTTTTGTATCCACTCGTTGAGTGAGGGGCATCTGGGTTGGTTCCATAATCTAGCTATAGTAAATTGAGCTTCTGTAAACATTGATAAAGCCATATCACTGTAATATGCTGATTCTAACTCTTTTGGGAAAATACCCAGGAGTGGGATATCTGGGTCGTAAGGTAGTTCCATCCTTAATTTGTTGAGGATTCTCCACACTGCTTTCCATAGTGGCTGAACCAGTTTGCAGTCCCACCAGCAGTGTAACAGTGTTCCTCTTTTCCCACAGCCCCTCCAGCATCTGTCGTTGTATTCTTCATTTTTGCCGCTCTAACAGGAGTGAGGTGGTATCTCATTGAAGTTTTGATTTGCATTTCCCTTATAGCTAATGATGTAGAGCATTTTCTCATATATTTATGGACTTTCTGGACTTCCTCTGGTGACAAGTTTCTTTTTAGATCCATAACCCATCTATTGATTGGATTATTTGTGGGTTTGGAGTTTAGTTTCTTTAGTTCCTTGTATATTCTGGAAATTAGCCCTCTGTCCGAGGTGTAGCAGGCAAAGGTTTTCTCCCATTCTGTAGGTTCTCTCTTGATGCTCTTGACCAGATCTTTAGCTGTGCAGAAACTTTCCAGTTTAATTGCATCCCATTCATTTATTCTTGACTTTACAGTTTGAGCCATAGGAGTTTTCTTAAGGAAGTAGCTGCCGACTCCTATGTCCTCTAGTGTTGACCCTACTTCTTTTTCTAGTAAGTTTAAATTTGTTGGCTTAATATCCAGGTCTTTGATCCATTTTGACTTAATTTTTGTGCAGGGTGAAAGATAAGGATCCAGCTTCAGTTGTCTACATATGGCTGTCCAATTTGTCCAGCACCATTTGTTGAACAGGCTATCTTTCTTCCACATTATGCCTTTACCCCTTTATCAAATATCAAATAATGAAGTATATGGGGTTTTGTCTCAGGATATTCTATTCTGTTCCACTGATCTTTGGTTCTGTTTTGATACCGATACCATGCTGTTTTTGCTACTATGGCTCTGTAGTATAATTTCAGGTCAGGGATTGAGATACCCCCTACTTCTTCCTTTCTATAGAGTAATGTTTTGGCTAGTCTGGGTCTCCTGTTATTCCATATGAACTTGAGAATTGCTTTTTCTATATCTGTGAAGAATGCCATAGGTATCTTGATGGGGATTGCACTGAATCTGTATAGGGCTTTGGGTAGAATGGTCATCATAAAGATGAGCATGGAATGTTTTTCCATCTACTCAGGTCTTCTGTAATTTATTTTTTTAGTGTTTGATAGTTTTCTTTGTAGAGGTCCTTAACATCCTTTGTAAGCTTAATGCCCAGGTATTTCATTCTTTTGGAAGTGATGGTGAATGGGAGAGATTTCCTGATTTCTTCTTCTGTGCATTTGTTGCTGGAGTAAAGAAATGCTAGTGATTTGCTGGAGTTGATCTTATAGCCAGCTACTTTGCTGAAAAGACCTATAAGCTCTAGGAGTTTTCTGGCCGATGTTAGTGGGTCTTCTAGGTATAAAATCATGCCATCAGCAAATAGAGATAACTTAACTTCCTCTTTTCCTATACAAATACCTTTGATTTCCTTGTTTTGCCTGATAGCTCTGGCAAGGGTTTCAAGGACTATATTGAACAAGAGTGGGGAAAGCAGACAGTCTTGTCTAGTTCCTGAATTCAGTGGAAATGCTTTTAGTTTTTCTCCATTGAGGATAAAGTTGGCTATGGGTCTGTCGTAAATGGATCTGACATAAAGTATCTTCCCTTGATCCCTGTCTTTTCCAAAGTTTTGAGCATAAAGTGGTGTTGAATTTTATCAAATGCCTTCTCTGCATCAATTGAGATGATTATATGATTTTTGTTTTTACTTCTGTTTATGTGGTGAATTACATTTATTGATTTGCGTATGTTGAACCAGGCTTGTTTTCCTGGAATGAAGCCCACTTGATCATAATGTATTATCTTTTTAATGTGGACACACATTCTTTGAGGCACTCTTTCAGAAAGAAATGTATGATGGTAGAAAACCTGGAGAAGTCTAAAGATAAAGAGTGCATAAGTCGATAAATCTAGAAAGGAGAGCTGACTTGAAAACAATTATCACATCACATTTACTAGTCTAAGTACCAAAACTGCCTACAAATTAGGTGTGGGTAAATAGCAGGGAAGATGCTATCATTTCTGATCAAGAGATCTGGGAAGAATTTGCAGAGTAGGCAACACAATAACTCAGCTTTGAAAAGTGCACATGGGCTGGAGTGGTGCCTCGGCAGTTGCGGTGCTGCCTGGCATGCCCAAGGACGTGAGTTCAAACCCCAGCACCACGTACATGATGAAGTCTCGGAGCAATGAAGGCCATATGAAGAACTGAATGAAAATTGTTTTTCCCTTTCTCTTTCTCTTACTGTCCTCTCTTTAAGAAAAACAGAAAAGAAAAAAGAAAAAGGCACATGGTGTTTGTGAGGGAGAGGATCACAAGATGAGGCCGCATCTTTTTTCAGAGCCTGGAGACGTGACTGAAAAGCTTCCTTGGCAAAGGAAAAAAATGCTCTTTGTCACTGAAATGTGTTCGTAGGAGTTGAATAATGCTCACTCTTAAGAAACATTTGAGCCAGGTTGTGAGGTATTTGGGTGTCATGTCAGACTTTGGATTGTGTTCTGTGGTCTGCATGTGTTTATGAAGCAGGGTAGTATACGCTGTGATTGCCACTGCAATATCTACTCCTGTCTCGCCCTTGTTGTCCCTCTCACCAAATCCTGGTTTTATTCAGCCGATCTTCATCTGCCTTAATAGGTTCAAGGGAATACACAGCTATTTCTAGTTCCTAGGGTAGGTATGGATGAGTGAGTAGAGAGGTCTAGTCCATCCTCTGCACTGCGTTGACTGGTATGTTAGTCAACTTGTCACTGTGACCAAAATACCTCACAAGAACAACTTACATGAGGAAGAGTTTGTTTTGGGCTCATAGTTTCTGATGTCTCAGTCCATTGTTATCTGTCTGTATTATTCTGGTCCCAAGGTGAGACAGAGGAGGGGAAAGCCAGCAAAGAGCCAGGAATAAAATATAGTCACCAACAGCACACTCCACTCCCAGGGACTTCCTCCAGCCATACTCCACCTGCCTGCAGTTACCATCCAGTAATCCATTCAAATCATTAATCTAGCATATGCCTTAATCCACTGATGAGGCTAGGCTTCTCACAATTTAATCATTTCACCTTTGAAAATTCTTGCATTGCCTAATCCGAGCTTTTTAGGGGACATTTCACATCCTAACCATAAGAACTGGGTTTTCCTAGGTTATACAAATTAAATACATGTAAACAACATTACTCTTAATTGTCCAGCATACACAAGAGGTATACAAAAATCAGAATTTTTTATTGTTACTAATTGTACATTGGTCCATTTTGATCAAATGGAGGCTAGTCCCTACAATAATTCCCATCTATCACTAACCCAAATGCAGGGGCTATCTCACATATATGCTTTCTAATTGTGGGCTAGAATTAATAGTCCTTGGCTTCCTTCTTCAATTATTTTTAGCCATGAGTTTAGCTTAATGTGGTCTTAAATATTCTTACCCCAAATGGCCTGAAGAATCTGGAAAGGATTAGACACACTTTAATTTAGGAATGGAGATGGATGAATCCATGTATGTACGTTTACTGGTCTGGGTCACTGGGGTGGTTTACTAAGTTGCTATTTAGGATGATCCAGAACAGGTGTCCACAGCTGTTTTGAGAATAAATGCCATGATGGTCATGAAAATGCTGCTCTCAGGTTTCCAGCTACAGGGTATGTAAGTGCCAAATGGCCCCAGCTGGTGTGTTCTGGAATCTTTGGTGCCAAGGCCATGCTGCCCAAGGTTTTCGCCAGTGATTTAGTTTGACAAGGATCACTGGGCAGGCCCATTCCCTGGAGATCTAGGAGTCTCCTAATGGGTAATTTGGGCTCAAGGACTCCCTTGTGACCTTGAAGGGACTGAGACCCACACCACAGTGTACACCAGTCCCTTGTCCTGTCTCTCCATCCCAAGGGTTAAACCTGAGCTGCATTCCCAGCCTCCCTTGGCTCCTTCTCAATGTTCCCTTGCCGGCATTTCCCTTAACAAATCTCTAGAACATCTGATCCTCTCTGGACTTCTGCCTCTTGGAATAACACAAGCACTGTTATAATTATAACTCCTAACATTAAGATGTTCAAGTGAATTCATTAAAATTGTGCTGTAGTAGGAGGAAAGAGTGGAGTTATTAACTTGAGAGTACTCATGAAACACTCATGGTTACATATTTGGTTCTCAGTACATTTGTGATAGCTTTATTGAAGCTGTAGCACAGTCTGTCTCCAAAGGTAAGTTCTTATCTGCTTCTTCATTGAAAACAGTGGCATTGGAGTTTGTGACTTCTCTTGAACAGCCCGAATTCAGAGTTATAAACACTTTCATGTTCTCCGTTGGTGTACGTGTGAAATTAACCTGGGTCCGCATTTTGTAATGCTTCTATCACAGATGTGTGGAACATATGTGTGGAAGCCAGAAATATTCCAGCTTCAGACATTGTCATAGAGCACATTATTGCCACACAGAGAGAACTATACTGGAATCTTCCTCCAGTAAGGGACAAGGAGGTGGATCTTCTTATATTTCTAAACTCTTTCTCCCACCTTTGGGTTATACATAGTTTTTTTTTTGTTCTGAAGATTTCAACTGTCTTTTAGCCAGGCGAGCTAAGTTAGCTCAAAACTGAGAATGGAGGCTCTTTCTCAGGCTCTGAAATATCAGATCTATTGGGTTAGGTGTATAACAGACCCAAATAGCACCTACACCAGTGTTGTGTGTGTCTTCATGCATAATCTCATATGAGTTGTAAAAACTGAGATACCAGAGAGGATGGGGTATAAAAATTGAGGATCATAGACCATCTATACCCTGTAAGGAAATTCCTGCAGAGAAAGAGTAAGTGAGAGTTTCCAGACCTACAGAACCAGTAGCTATTGTTGATTTTATTTTTCTGAAAATAGAAACAATTATTGATTTATTCCAAAGTTCCTGTGACATCAAGGTAGTAGGCTTTCAATTCCATTTTGAGACCTGTCATCCAAAGTATCTCTAATTTTAACTGAGAACAAATAGGTATCACTCAGGCTAGTGGGCTGAGATGTGGATATGGAATGAGATACTGAGAATAACTGAGTCTTAAGTTTCCCAGTCTTTTAAACATTTGTTCCAATGGACTCAGTGTGTAACACTGCAACTTTCATTGCTGTACAAATTTAATTTAACTGTTTCTAGATAAATTTTCTCCATATGAATTTGGTTCTAAACTCTACTTGCTACTGGATTCATCAGGCCATTGATAAGACGCCACAAGTTAGTATATAGAAATACAGAATCACGATTTTTTTCAATCTGTTAGGTAGAGGACACAGAAACCATTAAAATGAGCCCCTCTTGCTCCTATATATAGAGACATTTCTGAGGGAAGAAGCCACAGCACTTACTGTGGAATGTGACTTGATTTTGAAGTTTCAGTCCTCACAAGTTGTGACTTTACACTAGGTAAGTGTCAGTCAGCTTTGTTACTGCAAAAAACCGAACCCAAATAACAACAAAACACCTGAAATCATCAATTTAACAGGAGGAAATATTTATTTTGGCTCTCAGTTTCAGAGGTTTCAGTCTGTGGTCAGCTGCTCTGTCGCTTTTGGGCCCACAGTGAGACTGAACAACATGCGGGGGGACCCATGATGAAACAGAGCTACTCATCTCATGACATCCAGGAAGCAGAGAGAGGGAGAGGAAAGGAGAGGCAGGGGAGACAGAGACACCAGGAGCCGGATTCTCAGCTTCCAATCGCCCCTTCAAGGCACACCTTGGATGACCTAACTTCCTTTTACTAGACCTGACCACCTGCCAACAGTACCATCAACCAGGGAGCAAACCTTTGACACAAGACCCTCTGAGGAACGCTTATGATTCAAACCACAATAGTCAGTGATTTCTGTCAAAAGGTCAAACCAGAAATCTGCAATCAGGACTTACATCTGGGAAAGTAGCCACTTACCATGGGATGACACTCATTAAGTGTCTGCCTTGGCATTTCTTCAACACGTCTCTTACGTTTGTGCTTCTCTTTGCCTTGGATGATCCGCGTGGTCTGCTTTATTATTCCCTTCAAGAATGTGCTCAAAGGTCACCTTATCAGGGAGGCTTTCCTGGGTCTCATTACACAATCATTGTGCAGCTGCTGCCCACCCGAACCTTCTCCTCCTTATCCTGACCCTATTTTTCTCTGCAGCACTTACCAATGCTGATAGAGGGTTATTGTTCACTTTATGAACCAAACTGAAACAAAAACAGCATGAGGTTAAGAGCCTTGTGTAGGTGTGCAATAAATGTGTACTGAGTAGATTTTTAGGTGGCCCAGTTGCTAGACTGAAGAGGATATTGAGATGTGGGATATGCATGCTGCAGAAGCCAACATTTTATAATGATTTTATGAATGTTTAAGAAACATTGCTGCAAATGTTTCCTAAAAGAGGGCAGATAGAAGCATTTTAAGTTAACTTGGGAATACAATTTCTTTAGTGGCTCCATCTAGTTTTGTGCTAAAAACATAAGTCTGGCTGAGGGATAGAACTTTACAAACTTAATTTCCCATTACATAGAGATTATAAATTCAGTGAGGTAGGTTTCAAACTACAGAAAAAGTTTTCTAACTATTCCTTTAGCCAAACAGTGCCATTCTAATGTAAAGGAGTCTTTCAGTTTGATTTTAAATTTCAATTCCTTCTGTGTAGTCTACAGACAACAGTTAGCAAGTGAATTCGCAGATAATAAAGATGAAAGCAGGCGGCTGCCCTAGTAACTGCTCCCTGTTCCTCAAGGGAATGGCTGCAGGAATCTATATTTCAGGAATGGGGATGTCTCATATAATAAGCAAGTGGCCCGTAAGTATTGACTTACAGTTTCATTTCATTTGGTTCACCCCAAGGCTTCTGCCTAATGGAACCAGAGTACCTCTTGTAAATCCTGTGATTTATATATAGTTTTTCAATATGTCCCTTGTGCTCAGTCAAGAGAAATGACTCTTCCTCCAATCTTTATACGGATAAAGAAAAGAAGCAGTTTCGAACACATAAGAATTTGACTTTTACAGCTAGGCCATGTTCTTCTGCTGTACGTGAATGATTTCACAGAACATCAAGAAAAGAGTAGGTCACTCTGAGATAATAAAGTGAGACAAAAACAAATTCACCAAACATACTCCTTTCTAAAGTAAGTGACTGCTACTTTAAAAAAAAATCGGCTGTAAGCACTTGCCATTAAGTGCAAAGACCTGGGTTCAATTCCTAGTGTGTGTGTGTGTGTGTGTGTGTGCGCACACACACATTACAGGTTCATGGTCCCTTTAATTAGCCTTCCTTTATGATGAGATGTATAGAGATCTCAACAACAAAATTGCCCCTGCTTCTGGACAGCATCTGATCCATAACAAAGTTTTATTTCCTGAGACGTTCCTCCAAATTATCCAACCAAAGCCCAAAGCCTATAGTAGGTTCTGTTTAACACACTTCAGCTGAGATGCCCACTGTTCCCCATGGTGGGCAATTTTCCTGCCTGCAATGAGTAATAGATCCAACTTGTCCAGCTATAAGTATGTTCTCGGGGGTTCTGGATGGTGCTTCTGCAGTACCTGAAGGTATTCTTCCCACGTATTAAAAGGCCCTTCTTTTTCCAGAACTGGTGATCCAGTAGGCTTTGTGCCAAAGGTAATTCTCTATTCTCGAAACTCTTTGTTAAAAAAAGAAAGCTAGAGTTGCCACTCCAACCTCTATGGAGGAATGAAGGAAGCTGGGACCTCGCTGCAGGTCCCTGGCTCCTGTTGAAAGCGCACACCCTATAGGCAGCAGTCTTGGGCACAGGTTCCCCCAGCTGATGTGCTGGGGCCCGATCTATAAGTTCTGCTCAGAAAGGGGAGGGATCTTCTTTCCCTGCGGTGGGGCCTCTTCTGGACCCCTCCATAGATGATGTGTGTATTGTGTCTCGAATCATTTCCCCCCTCCCTCCCACCTCTTGGGCACTATCTCAGACTTCAAACTACAAAAAAGAATTAGGGCAGTCTGTGAAAATGAATATTATTGAAAGTTTAGACAGTGCATGGGGAAGAGTTTCAGTGCTTACATGTTCATCTTTCTGAATAATTACATCCATTTAAGTTTCTATGAACAGATGTAAGGTTTCAATGACCCTCAGGTACACATACTTGTATTAATATAAGCCTCGGTTCCCATCACTTCATCGTTGCTCAATATGCGGCTTCATTGTCATCGTTGTTGGTTGCTTTTTAAACACCTCTAATTTATTTACCCACCCAGTTATTCAATATATTTCTCACAAAATGAGCAATTAGGAAAACAACGACCCAACCAGAGACAGACCATTGAGTTACTTTAACTGCCGAAGATCTCCTATCAAAGAAATGCTCTTGCTATACAGCATTGCACTATGCAAGAACCCAAGCATACGTGGTATTTCTAATGCTCTCTTGATTTAGATGTAGGGTTCTCTTGTGTGTGTGTGTGTGTGTGTGTGTGTGTGTGTGTGTGTCTGCTGACAGAAGAACTATCTCTGGGAAGTTGAGGATCACCCACTATACATTCTTTATCATATTTGGAAGATTTATCAGATGATGTGGGAGATCAAAGAAACACATATCAAATGGAAGTTAATAGGAATCCAAAGATGTTGCAAGGAGTAGACAACAGGAGGGATATAGTCTTGAAGGTTGGGAGTATGTTACTTCTGTCAGCAAGAAGTAAGCATCTAAGGCCTTCTGTAGTTACCTGTGGCCTGTTAGGTAGATGCATTAGGTGACTCTGTGACCTTGGGGAGGGCTTGGGTTTATCCACTGATACATTAGAGATTGAGCCTATGGAGAGTGGCGATGAAGGATTTTTTACAAATATTCTAGTTGAAGATTGGCTGTGAGGCCAATACTCATTAAAGAGCTCCAGCTGATCTTGGGAGTTGGACAACAGAGGAAAATAAACTAATGGTATATTTCTGTTTCCTTTCACAGGGATGCAGACTTAGTGGTGTGGTAGAAGAGATAAAAGAACTTTGGTTGCTTCTGTGATAACAATCTAGGAATGATTCCCATTTGTGAGGTTAAATCTCTGTTCCAGATCTCAATACATGGAATGCAGGGAAGAGGCTAAATCAGATAAGACCCTTAACACAAATATTTATTTTCAGATAGAAGTGTAGCCTGAATATCTCCACTAGATAGTCAACTGATTCTCCCAAGTACAGGAGGAAAAGAGCCGAAACAGAAACAACGTACAGGGAAGTGGCAAGGAACAGACCAAAGGCTTGACAGATGGACAGAAATCCTCTTGACACCACCATCTGGTTTCATGTAGGATACAAATTTGTTAAAGCTGTCAAATGAAGAGGAGTGCAGAAAAGCTTCCATCCCCATGTGGCTCTTCTTTAAGTGTTTCCCAGAATAGGGGTGGACATCATAGACCTTGGAAAAGAACACTAGTTGACAATCTTCATCCAATGTCCTCCTGAGCATTCTCTCATTCAACAAATATTCCAAACCTGTTGGACAGTAACCTTTATCACCAGGTGTGAAGAGACCAGCAGTAGGCTTGTTTTTCAAGGACCATATGTAGAAACAAGGGAAGGGGATGTGTGCTTCAATTATTGGCATATATTTGTGTAGATAGAACTGCAGGGTAATGGTGACATGTGATGAGCCAGAAGGCATCAGGTGGCTCTAGACACTTAAGGGTCTTGTTAGTTATATTAAGGGTTTTGTTTTGATTGTATCTTAGTCAATGTGAAGCCACTGAAGGATTTTTATTTTAGTTTATTAAAAATGTTTTCAAAGTAATACATGCACAAGGTAAAAAATTAAATAGTACATAAGGACTTAAAATGAAGATCACAGTTTCCTACCACGCCCCTTTAACCCCTAATCCAGTTCCCTAGATGCTTTTAACAATATTTATTTTGAATCTTCTGGTAACTAACTTTCTACTTTAAATAATATGTTTGAACAATAATTTCTTGATTTATTAACTTTAGACAATCTTTGATAATTCCCCATTACAAAAGATAAGGATTTAGGTTACGCTATCTGAACCTTTCCTTTGCCTAACCTTCTCCAAATACTTGGTAGATATGTTGTTTATAATACTTCTGATGGTTTAATTTATAGATTTGATCAATGCACTAATTGTCTAGTTCTTGTCCTATTAACTGAATACCTTATCTTTTCATCCCCACTTTGACTGTATAAGTAGCCCTAAGCTTCCTTCCACTTCTCTTTCCTCAGCTAATTCTCGACCTCTTTCTGGTTTCTCTTTCCCTAACTTGTTAGCATTACCTTCCAACTTTAGTTCTGAATAAAAACATTAAGCTTTTTTTCTCTTTTGTCAATGGGTTGATCAGAACCCCAAAGACTAATAAATGGGATCTACATAATGTGGGTTATGAAAATATTTTTTACTGGGAACCAAGTAGAAGGCAAGCTGTCTGCTTCCCTACACCCCTAGTGCCATGGTCCCCATATCACTGGACAGGAAATGTATCTACCACCAATATCACCTTGAGTCTTCTTACACTACATGAGTAACAAAAATCATGCCCCATTTTGCTTCATCATTGGACTTGAATTTCTTGACATCTTAAAAAGTAATATTTCTTTTTGTTTACTAAAGAATGTATGTCTTCCCAAACATTCCAGTTTCTCAATGACACTGTCTATGGCACTGAATGCACATTCTTCATGGAGAGCCCAAGACTGTGTACTGTCATCCAAAAGAATTCTGCTGGACAACTGTCCCTCTAGAGAGATGCCCTTCCAGATGGCCATCCCTCTAGAGACATCCTTTCAGATGGTCATTCCTCTAGAGTGAGATGTCCTTCCAGATGGCCATCCCTCTAGAGCTAGATATCCTTCCAGATAACCATCCCTCTAGAGAGATAAACACACAGATGGACCATCGCTCTAGAGAGACATCCTTTCAGATGGTCATTCCTCTAGAGTGAGATGTCCTTCAAGATGGCCATCCCTCTAGAGCTACATGTCCTTCCAGATAACCATCCCTCTAGAGAGATGAACATACAGATGACCATCACTCTACAGTGAGTCATCTTGGGTAAGGTCCACTGTCTTCTGAATCTTATTTCTTCCCCTTTCCTAATTTTCATCCTCATTTTTCTGGAGAACTTCCTCAAGGTCCTTTCTCAGTAAGGGCACAAGGGGGTAGATTTTCTGAAAACTTGCATGCCAGAATATGTCTTTAATTTGATGTTACTCTTGACAGCTTGCCCTCTATGGAATTCTCAAAATCAGAGTTTTCCAGAGCCTGTGTGAAAACATTGCTTCTTGACTTCTGGCATCAGGGTCACTGATAAAAACTCTGCTGCCAGTCTATTTTCTCATTCTTTTGTCATTGAGCTGATTTTTTCTCCTTGGACATAATTAATAGCTTCCCTTTATCCTGACTATTCCAAAATATCCTAGGCTATCTAGATGGAGGTAGTATTAGGCCTCCTCAATCTGTTCTGTTCTTCAATTCTTTTCCTTTCTATGCTCTCTCTTCTAGGAACTCCCAATGATCGATACTGATTGTCTAGCTCTCCTTCCTTCCTTCACAGTTCCTTTCTTTTTGCTCTATATCTGGGTAGATTTTCAACTTCACTTTCTAGCCTGTCCACTGAACGCTTTCCAGTGTTATTTTGCTTTCAAAGGGCTCTCATTGTTCTCAGAGAGTTCCTTTTCTTTTCAGTATCCTGTTACCATTTCACCAATACACATCAAATCTTACGAAGATATGGTTAGAATTTTCAGCTATTTTTCTCCACCTCGACTTTGTTTCCTCCAGAGTTTGTCAACACCCCAATTCTTCGAGGTTATTTTTCTTATCCATCCCTGCTCTTGCCTTCTGCCCTCTATGTCGGGGAATCCCTAGCTAAAAATTCACATGTAAGACTCAATGTCAATCACTGACTTCAGTAGGAGTTGGTGTGGGTTTCCTCTGCTGTCATGGATAAGTCTGTCTCTCCAGCAAGTCTCTTGCATGCATGGAAGCACTGGGCACTTGAGTAGGGGGTCTCAACTCTCAGAAAGAAGAGAATTAGCTAACAGGCGGGGGTGGGGGCACTTATTTCCACAAAAAGAGGAAGTTTATTTGGAGTAGCGACTCTTACCTCTCCTCGGACAGTTTATTCAATTTCTTTGTACAAACAATAACAACGACAACAACAACAATGAATCTGTAACCGGCACGGACAGCTCTGCCGTGTTCTGTGCAGGAGGGTGGGCTTGGGTAGGATGGGTTAGTACACAACTGGTGCGATGCTTTAGCCGATGGACGCTCTGATGCGCGAGTCTCTTTGGGGTCATTCTGCTCAGGTCAGCTTCTATTCTGTCTGAAAGGTACCTTCACTCGGATCAAGGGGCTTCCGCTCTCTCTTCCAGAAAGGTGTTGAGATCTTCTCCACGTATCACCACATGCCGGGATGTCCCGATTCTCCTCGTGTCTCTTGACTTCAGCTTCAGTGGGGCCTGGGAGAGAGGGGAGGTAAACTGACATGTTCAGTTCATCATCTTAAGTTGTAAGTCCCACTGGTGACTTTAGACAGAGGGGGGAGTAACTTTTTATTTTTCAAAGATCCCCAGGCTTTAGTGTTAAAAACGGATTATAAAGGGCAAGAACAGGTACAATTTTATTCTAAAAGACTGAGCATCTAATTTCCTTTCTGAGAATCTGTGACTTTATCAAAATAGCCCATCATTCAAAATCCAATGAACTGGAGACTGCTCTCAGGGTACCCAGAAGATAGGATTGAAACTTAAATAACCTGGAACCTAAAAGACTTGCCTGCTGCCCAGCACTGCTGGGAAGGACGTTGGAAGCCTACCTCAAATCCTTCTTTTGTGCTGGCATTTGGGATCAACAGAGGGACTTCTCTTCTGATAAAACTAGAGGAGGGGTAAGGACAAGGAGCCAAAGGTCTAGCAAGTAGGGACAGAAGACTCCCTCTATTGGCTGGCTGGTTTCCTTATTTACTCACTTCCTTGGCCTTTCCATACTGTAGCTATGAGAACCCATTCTGTAATCAGAATGCCTGGGTTCAAATCCCAGATCTACCACTTATTAGCAATATAGCATCAGATAATTTACTGAATCTCCACACAATTCAGTTCTCTCATACATAAAATAGGAGTGATAATAATTTCCACCTCATAAAATTTTGGTGAAGATTGAATTAAACAATTTATAGAAAAGAACTAGTACAGTACCTGGCACATACTCAATACCATAAAATTGACAGCAGTGATTTTAATTGTAGAATGAATATTCAGTATCCATATTTAAAGAACATGGACAATTGATATTCATGGAATAAGGGGATGTTATTCTAGGAGGGAGACATTAAATGACACTGAAATCCAGAGGAAAACATGGTGGAGGTCAAAGTTTACCGTCTACACAGTCATTCAATCGCTAATTAACTAAATGGAACAGTACTTTAAAATAAGATGTGAGCTAAAGGAAGACCATCTGGGTGTGCAGAGCATCAGCCCTGGACTCCCAGCTCTACTGAGAGCCATAAGGAAACAGAGGTTCTGAACGAAACCAGAAGAAAACAGGAGAATCTTTGATCCCGTATTAATTAAATGAAGTTTGCATGAGCTCTATCTGGTCCAAAGTGAAGTGTTTTATATGCATGTGGCAGGTAACTGCACAGTGACTGTTGAATCTGTGCCCCGGGGACATACATACTCCATCATGAAGCTGGATGTCCACTGCTTGCTCAGGGCAAGCCCCATCACAGCACTGCTTTGTTTCTGCTTTCAAGACTTTCACTCCTAATTCAATCAAAAAGGGGATCTGGCCCGAAAAATAGATCTGTGAAGAGACCAAACTGTCAGTAGCTTTAAAGGACCCTGTTGTGAATTGAGAGTCCTCCTTGGGATTCGTAAAACAGCATACCAAAATCTTTTCAGAGGTTGGTGTATGAAGTGTAGGATGAGACAGGATAGGTAACAATTATGTACCAAATATCTCAAGAAGCTAAAGAATTTTGAATGTCTTCACCTTGAAGGAACGACAGACATTTGAGGCAGCAGATACGTTTAACCTCATTTAAATATCACACAGTATATGCATATATTGAAACTTGGTAGGATGTGCCATTAAAACATATTTTTATATTTTAATGCATCTGTTAAAAACTACGACTGTTTCTATAAACTCCACCTAAATTGAGGTCTATTTCTAAAATAATACTGAGTTAATAACAATGGCAGTTGACATTCCTTCCAAACCTGCTAGCTATCAGGTACTGTTCTAATGACTTTAAGAGGTAGTGAAAAACTGAGTTCTCACAATAGTATTGTGAAATAGATTCTATTTTATATAATGAGGAAACTGAGTCACAGTGAAGTTAAGAAACTTGTCAGGGCCAAAAGGTAAAAGATCCAGGATTTGGACATGAGCAGTCGACTAGCAGGAATGATGGCTCTCACCACGAAGCTATGGGAAGTAGTGAACTCATTATTTTGCAGACAGGCATAAAAATAAAACAATCCCTCAAATGGCATGCATTATATAGTTTACAAATCTTCAAATTATCACTCTGAAACTTCATGAAAACCCTGTGAGGCAGGGATTTCTCTCCCCCTCTCACACACAAGGAAATGGGAGAACGGGATCAAATGACTTTCCCCAGAGCAAACCCTAGTTCTGGGCTTTCTCTCTACTACACCAGACTGCTTTTCAAGTGCCTTGAAAATAGTTCTAGACACAAAATATATGAGCCATCAGAGAGCTATCTGGTGTCATGGTAAATTTGTGCACTAATTGACATCTATGGTCAGATTTTTAGAACAACTAATCAAAAATAAAAGCCCAGAGAGAGTCCTTAGGATTTCAAGGTGAGAACCACCCTCTATGGGCTATGGTCACATACTAAGGGTCAGTCTAAAACTGGTGCCCAAACTCTCAGAACTGGGCCAATGCCAGTCAGGAGGGACCCTGACAACGGGGAGCAGAGGAGCAGGATCATGAACAGAAGGCCTTGTTCCCGAGATATTCTAACTTCACTCTTGCTGCGTTCTTAACCCACTTCTAGAGACAGAAGCCAGAAATACGATATAGGGCAGTGAGCTAAGAGGACAAGGCTGGAGCCCTAGCAGACAGAGGTGGAGGGCTGAGCGCCTCCTCTGCCTGCCTCCCCAGTCCTCTCTACCTGCCACCTCGATGGCACTCCTTACATCTGTGTGAGGAGGTACAATTTCATAATATTTTCCTTCCATTCAGGCAGATAGGCCAGGCTGGTAGCCACTTCCTTCTGGATGGGCCAGGCCCAGGCCTCAAAGAACGGAGCCAGGTTCTTCTGCACTTGGTGGGAGAACATCTTCACCCACAGGTTCATTTTGTCCACATTGTCGGTGGGCAAGTTGGTCTGGTTCCGGTACTCAGTGAAGAGACGGATGAATGGCTCCCAGCCAAAGGCTTCCTGGAGCTAGGAAGAGAAAAAGGAACCAGGTGAGACAGCTAACCTGCAGAAGAGGGCCTGCAAACACCACGAGAGAGGGTAAAGTGTCCAGCCCTGGAGCACAAGCTCTGTCTCCACCCCTGGACTTCTCTCCTGTTCTGTAGGCTGGCCTCACGCCCCGCTCTCCCTCTTCCTAACCTTAAGAGGGGCCTTGGGGCTTGTACTTGCCGCAGAGCAGACATTGGTCATGGCTGTGGTGATCCCTGTGGTGACTAAAATCAATTTTTCTACCAAGATCATCATTCATCTTCCTCATGAGACCACAAGAACGACGACGGGGTTGTATGAGGGGCTTAAAGTTGACTGAAGTGGAACAATCCTTGCTGTCTTTCATAGTTAAAAAGTTAAACTCCAAAAATAGGGAAATCCCCACTCCTGTGCCTCAATCCTCACTAATCACAGGTCTGTGTCAACTCCCACGGTCACCGAAATGGTCTTTGTGGCAGGAGTAACTCAGGTAGAAGCAGGAGACCATAGCTAGTCTAGGTAACCAGAACGAAGTGTAAGTCACACTGATAAAAATAGGCAGCCATCCTGGGGCCATTGTGTAGTGGCCATGCTGGCCAGGATTTTGTGAGTCGAAAGGCCCTTGGGCTGTTCCCAGACCAGCTTAATTTTAGGGCATGGATCAGGGCAAAGGAGCCTGATCAGCAGGGTGGAAATAGAGCCTCCCTGACTATTTCTCACCATTCCCGTGGCAGTGAGAATGAGCAGAGGGGAACTGGAGCAGGTGGAAGAACCAGAATAGAGCATGACCCAAGGTGATGCCACTCCTCGCTATGAGCTAGGAGCCGACAGGGCACTGAGGGCAGGGCACTGGGGCACCCAGCAGTAGTTCAAAGGCAGAGCCACCCTCCACACCTTGGACAGAGGTAGGGCTCAGTCACAATGAGGAGAGCGCATGCTCAGATAGGGGAAGAAAGGTCATAACCAGGAGGAGTGTGTGCGAGGGTTGTGTGGTTTTAGCTCTTCGGTAGGGAAGTTTGGCTTCGATCACAGGTATTTAAGACGGAGAGAGAATGCGTGTATTTATAGCACTGTATCTGCCCCACCTGTCTTAAGCTTTCTCAGTGCTTCCTATCCACTCTCAAATGCCTCCCTGCCGGTGCAGCGAGGTTAATAAGTCCACTTCAGGGTCATCAAAGGGAGACACTGGGTCACTAGATTATCATCTAACAACTTGGCCCTGTTGGTCCTCACAGTGGGGGAGGCTCCCTCCATCCCCCTCCACACTCGCCCAGTACCTGTAAATACGTTTCCAGCGCAGTCCACGCATTCCAGTTTTTCACATTGGGCCCCTTGCCCAGGTAGATTCGGACTCGCTTCTCCCGAACCGGAGGCCACAGAGCAATATTGGCACGGCCTCGAGGAATGCCCAAGACCGTTTCGTGCACATACACGCACCACAGGTTGCAGGTGGCCTCCGTGGTGTGCGGTGGGAACTCCCACTCCTGCCGCTGCTGGTTGCGGCCCAGCTCATGCACAGGGCCCCAGAGTCCCTTGGTTCTGATGAGCTTCTCATTGATGAGCTCCTGCACGGACTCCAGATGGCACATGATAGGGTACCCTGCATGCATCCAGCCTGGGAGACACGGGAGGGAAGAGCACGGGTGAGCGTTCTCCTACCCACCGCATGAAACTGTTCTCTGAACTGTTGCTCTTCCAAAATACCCTGCACCCCTAATGCCCAGACGAGCACCAAGCCCAGGCCCCTCCAGGCTTTCCTGGCTTGAACAGTTTGGCACGGGAGGGATGCAGCTTGCACACGGCCATTCATGCTACCGTGAGAGTTTTCTGATTTTGCGAGGGAGGGTGACTAACCACGTGAACTGGTGCCATTATACGTTTTTCTCAAAATTCAGAACTCTTTGAAGGTGGTTCCTCCTCTCATTATCAGATATGGGGTTGCCCACACTGACACTACTTTATGCTTGTTATGTAACTCAAAATCAGGGTCTAGAGAAACTGCTGTCGTTCTTTGATATCTATACATCCCCTTATCCATTTTTTGGGCTGTGTGATCCATAGACAAAGAGTTCTTCTTTCAATGTTATCAAGGACTCTGAGCTAAGTCAAGGCTCTCTGCTGTTTCCACCTACTCCTTTGAGTCTCCATTTGGACACCAGTGAAGGATCAGGCAGCATCCCTTGATATCTTCGATGACATCTCCTGACATGCTGGCTGACATAGCTGTCTCTTTCTTATATAACTTCCCCCCATCTATTTAAACAGCAAGGAGTGCATCTACATGTCTTGCCAGAAGAGCATTTTACCATCCCAGCTGCCTGCTACATGGCTGTGGAGAGGAAGAAAGGCACTTGGGGCAAATGGCAGAGGGATGTCTCCGAGCACCCACCAACTGAAATCTGCACGTCGGCAACGATCCTCTGAGGCAGACGCAAGGGGAAGGGCTCAGCTCCCAGTCGTGCCACTGCCTGCATCACCTCATCCCAGAGGCGGAGCAGTGGCTCAGGATTCTCCAGGGCTCGCAGATTGGCAGTTGGAACTGTCAGAATAATGTTGTCCGTGGCCAGCTCTCCCCAGGGACCTGGATTCTCCTGGATACGCCTCTTCCACTCCTCCTGGGACGTCTCCCCTGGAAGAAAGGCCAAGGGATTTGGAACACACTTTCCCAAATTCCCTTAGGTTAAAACATACACCTGGGACCCCAGGAGGGAAGCACCAAGATCACAAGTAGTTGGATCCTTCCTCTCTATCTTATAGAGTCCCCATGGATGGTCTTTATATCCTAGGCCCCAAAGTGGAATCTACCGAGGCCACCCTCCTCCCACTAGCTGGGTTTTTCTCTCCTCCTTCACCAAACAGCGTCCAAACCCCTTCTCACCCCAGCTCCTCCCCTTCCCTCGGGGTACAGCACGAGGCTTGTACTCACCCAGCTTGTAGTACGGCGCATGCACAGCCCCCTTCACGGTGATGGGCACAGAACCCAGTTTGCTGCTCTGAGGCACGATGATATAGAGCAGGCCACCCCAGAGGCAGGTGATTGACTTCGTGGGTTTGTCCAAGCAGCACCGGTTAATCACAAGGGGGCCTCGGAACAGCTTGCTGGCCCTGGTCAGGTCATCCGTGTGGCAGCCAATCTGTATCTGGAGCAGAGAAATCCCCCCCCCGACAGAGTCACCATGGGGCACGTGGGGAAGAAGAGAACCTAGGAGGCAGGGGCTCAGGAAGGGTCACTGGGCCACCATGCCATATACCATCAGTTCACTGAGTTGTGTCAGATAGACCCATGAAATTACAGCACTCTTTGTTCACATGGACTGAATTATGGGTGAATTTTTCTTGCAAGGAACTCCAACGGCTCTATGGTGGTGGCGTGGAAGTATTAATGTGAAGAGCAGGAGGCTCTTCCTAGGAGTGCTCACTCTATAAATGGTTCTCTGGTGACTTTGTAAAGACAGAATCCTAGGTTATGGATTCCATGGTGGTGATCTTGGCACTGGTGAAACGGCGGAAGGGACCCTGCCCTATTCAGATTAGAGGGTGGCCAGGTACGAGTTCTGTGATTCAGCTGATGTGGTGGAGGGCTGGTTGAAATCCTGCCCCTTTCTCTAAGGCCCTCATTCGTGGGAAGGTGAAATGACTCTTGCACTTGGTAATTGTGGGATTGTTTCCCCTGGCTTATGGTAAACAAGTGCAGGATGGATATGGGCACAGAACAGATTCTGCCATCACAATGACCATCGGGGAGATAGAGCAGGATGGCTCTATGCGGAAGTGAAAAATCAGAGGGTGGACTGGAGCAATCAAGGAACCATCTTGGTGTCATGGGGAAGAAGCTAGGTCAGAAAGAGCTTGTGCTCCAATGGGAGAAATACATGGGCATAGAAAGTGAACTAAGATTTATTCAACAGTAGCTTCCATCTGATGTCTCATATTCCTGCATCTCTGACATAAGTCAAAAGGACAACACGAAAGAGCTGGAAGTTGTGTAGTTCTGATATGAGTTCGGAAATGTTTCAGTCTATTTGTTATCTGCAATGTACTTGGCTTATCCTAATAATGTGGGCATAAATACATGCCCTGTATTATAAGTAGGGTTGTATGGGGACTAAATAAAATGGTGACCAGAAGTCAAGGGACTGGGTGGCTTGAGTGTGGTGAGCAGGGCAAGGCCTCACCTTCAGATCTGCAGAGGCAGCAGATTCTGGCAACGAGACTTCTATGATTTGCCTTCCGGGTATGTAGAGCCCGGTGCTCATCCAGCAGTATCGGGTGCCTGCCAAGAGCATAGAAGGGCAGACTTTATCCCTCCTCCGCAACTTTACCCCACCTGGCACTCCACTGACCCTCAAAGCTTTGCACAGCCCATCCCCTCCAGGTTGCCCTGACTGATCTCTTCCAAATAGCAGCGCAAGCCGCAGCCCTAACCTTCTCCAAAGTAAATGCAAAGGCTAGAGAAGCTCCCAAACAAACTGCTGCAAGCATGGTCCCTGGCCCAGCAGTTCCCAAGATAGGGAGCTCCCAAGGTCTTTCATACCTGGGTTGGTGCAGTTGACCTCAACGGTGATGGGAGATTCAGAAGGGCGCAGATAGGGGCTGCTGTACATGTCTTCAATTTCTGGGACCAATAGAGACAGGTCGCTTCCTGAGTGGGCCAGACCTGTGGCCAGGGAAAGCATGGCCCCCCTGCAGCAGTCATTGATCACGGGGTTCTCTCGGGTGGCTACTGGGAGCCGATAGCGACTAAGCAGCTTCCGCAGGAGTCGGTGCACGGACATGTAGGCAGGGACCTCCTCCGCGGGGATCTGGAGGAAAGCTGCACCGTCTGGGCCCAGCTTTGCCAACCAGCCCTTTTCCACATTCCCTCTCTTTCGGCCCATGATAACCTGGAACTCGGCCAGGGTGGAGCGGAAGTGATAGGTCCTTATCCCCGCTTTAGGGGTACGGAAGGGCCCTGGATTGAGGCTTTGGCTGGTGATGCTGATGCCAAAGGGGTTGAGGAGGAGGTTTCCAGGGAATCGAGCCAAAGGGGACACTCCGGGGTTCTTGAAGGCCCACCACCAGGCTTGGGCTCCAACGAACAGCCCACCGCCCTCTGCTACAAACTCCTGCAGCTCCTTGACCCCCACTTCACTCACAGGCTCGAAGCAGTAGACACTTGCATCACTGGTCAGATTGGGCTCAATGCTGGTGTCTATGCCCCCCACTGCAAGCAGGCCACTCAGCGTTCTCAGCTCTGTCTGCACCACGATCTTGCCTCTGCGGCCCCCATCCAGCCAGCGGACAGCATTGAGCAGAAAGGGGCCCAGCTTCCCGACTGTGAACAATACCTTATGGCCAGTCACAACCACCCGGCCCCGGCCATAGCGGGCAGCTGCTATCACACAGCCATGGTAGGTATCTAACCCCAGGGGAAAGGCTAAGGCCCCATGCACTAGCAGCTGGGATGGGAAGCAATCCGAGTTGCTGATGTCCAGCTCTGAAATCCCATGCAGGAGCTCCTCTCTGTCCTCGGAGAGGTCATCTTCACAACTGCAAAAGACACATGCACTTGGATTAGAGGAAGGCCCTGAATAACGCTTCAGAGCAGCACCTGCACACAGCAGGGCTGGAGACTTGCTGGCTTTGCTCATCTTGCTATTCTCACAGAAACAGAGTGGGCAGATCTGACCTCACTGGGTGTGGAGATGTGTTGGAGTGAAGACAGAAGGACTCGGCATGAATTCTGCCCTGCCCATTCCTGAGCGCAAGTTCTCTAAAGAAAAGTTCAAGGGAATCTGGTGGTGCTTGCTCAAGACTGTATCTTGAATATTCCAGATTGGAGTTCATGGTTATTTCAGTACTGTATATGTCATATAAAAACAATGGGAAATCCTGTTTTTATTCTTACAAGGAGTCTTCTTTATAAATCTCATGTATTAATTTTCTCCAGATAAAGTCCACAGAAGAATCATTATTATCTCAAAAGAAGCAGGAGAGATGACTGGCTGTTATGGTTTGGATGAAAGGTGTCCCCAGAAGCTTGTGTGAGACAATGCAAGAAGGGTGAGAGATGAAATGATTGCATTACGACAGCCTTAACCCCATCAGGGAATTTATCCTCTGACAGGGATTAACTGAGTGGTAACTGAGGGTGGGTAGGGTGTGATAGGAGGAGGTGGGTCCCTGGGGACGAGTATTTGGGGGTCTGTATTTTGCACCTGGTGAGTGGAGTCTCTCTCTGCTTGCTGATCACCATGTGAGCTGCTTCCCTCTGCCACACTCTACCTCCCTGATGTTCAGCCTCCCCTCAAGCCTCAGGAATAGAACCTGCTGCCTATGCACTGAGATCTCTGGAACCATTTGCTCCCAAATAAAATCCTTCTCTAAAATTCTCCCTGTTGGGTCTTTTAGTCACAGCAGTGCAAAAGCTGACTAAAACACCAGCCTTCACTCTAGTGAGGCCTTCTGGTCACCTGAGTCAAGAAGACTCGGCTTCCTCGATCTGGAGCTATACCTGACCGCTGCCGGCCCAATGGCCTGCTGCGTGGATTTACTTTCCAGGTGATCCATCCACATAGGAGCTCAGGACACCTCTAAGCCCACATTGGCAGATGAGAGCCTGGATACCCAGAGGGATTATTGAGGGTAGAGAGACCTCTCTAAGTTTAAGATTCCAGAGCTGGTTTTGCCACTTTTGTTAGGTAGAGCTGTGCTAATTGTGTGGTCAGAAGGCGGCTTTCAGAAAACACCAAAAAATGGGGATCAGTAGACAACGTATGCACAATACTTGTGCTGAACTCTCCATGGCTGGTAGAGCTCTAACTAGCGGATGGGAAAACAGCGGTCCTCACCGCAAATTTTTCCTGAAGATAAAGAAGTCACTCTACAATTTGGAGATGAGGCTCCCACTCCTTGAAGCACTAACTATTAAAATTATCAACTAGTTCTTTTTGCTTTGATTTCAGGCTGACCAAACATCATTATTATTATAATCTTGCTTCCTATGATCATGTGCCTAAAGACAGCAAGAGGTCATTGGCTAGGCCAAACAGAATGTTCTAGTTTTGTGACATTTATTTTTCTCAAGCAACACCCTCGACAGTCTATCCTTAATTTGTTTATTCTAAAAAGTGAAGTCATTAAAAAATTCAGTACTTTAAATAAATACTTTATATACATGAAATTAAATGAAAAATGTTTAATCTTATGTTTATTCTATTTATAAATTCATGCAATTAATTTTTTAATGAAGGAAGTCAGTGAAACGGTGGGTTACTGTGGTCTAAATTAACATATCAGCCTCAGGATCTCTAGCTGTCATGACAGGATGACGAACAGGGAATCTGCAAAGCTAAGATTCAGACTGAGACCCTAGAACTTCTTCTAGATTAGGCCACTATCTGAGATCCTGCTCAGTGCTTAGCCAGAGGACATTCTCAGAGACACCTGTCTGTTTATTTCAGTGGCCATGCTTATATACAGGAGGAGTTAAATAATGATTTCATAATTTGAAAAAGTTTCTGTTAGGTTTTAGTTCTCTTTCTTAGCCTCTTCTGAAATGAAACAAAATGTATTAAAATTAAAATTCATCCACAATAGCAGTGAATTTTGAAAGAGTACAGTCTGCACAGTAGGAAAGTAGGATGCTGATAGAGAATATAAAGTGAATGGAACCAGATGGGTCCAAGATTCCTGAGAACAGAGGACTCTGGAGCTGCATGTGTGTGAAAGAGAAGATCAAGAGAATGGAGCATCCAGGACTATTATTTGCACTGAAGAACTGCAGAAACGGTGATGGTTAACCTAGGATTTCAATTTCTATTCAAAACTTAAATAGAAAAGAATCTTCAAACATTTGTTGACAACTAACAGCATAAAAAAGAAGCATCAAACAAAAGAAAGATAAAATCAACTTCCAAGGAAATAGCAGCGATATGGGAGAGAGAAGCTCTAAAGACATGTGGTCTGTTAAGTTCTCAAAAAAAAAAAAAAAAAAGGTCAACTGGTATCAAAAGTTACTGATTAGGGGGCTGGAGTGGTGGCTTGGTGGCTATGGCACTTGCCCAGCATGTATGATGACCAGAGTTCAAACCCCAGCACCCATGTACACAGCAAAGTCTCAGAGCAATGAAAGTCACATGAAAAACTAAATAAAAATTGTTTCTCTCTCTCACACTGTCCCTCTGTCTTTAAAAAAAAAGTTACTGATTAGAATAAAAATTAGTTGTTAAATTGATAATCTGTTTTTGGCTTTTAAATCACAGATTCTTTTTTTTTTTTTAAATGCTGGAGCGGTGGCTCAGTGGCGCTTGCCCTACGTGCTCAAGTATGAGGATTCAAACCCCAGTAACCCACGTACACAGATAAGTGTCAGAGCAACAAAAGCCATGTGAAAAACTCAATAAAAATTGATTTTCTCTCTCTCACTGCCCTTCTCTCTTAAAAAAAAAAAAAATAAAATAAATGCTTTAAAAAATTCTTTTTTCAAAATATTATGCAGGTTTCCATATTACATTTAAATTGTATAGTATTAGTTTTTTTATTATTAAGGAGTTGAGTTGTATAATCATAAATGCATATAAAGTAACAATATGATAAGCATTTGGTGATAATTTCAGTTTTAACACAGAAGAAAATAAATCTTGGCCTTACTAACCACTATGAATAAGTAGAGTAGCACATTGAGTAAAATGAATCTTCAGAGAGCAGTTCTGTAGGTGAAAAGGATGAATGTTATAGAAAGAAGTTAACAGGCAAGGAAGATAGTAAGATCCAACATCTAGCTAGCAGAACTTCCCAACAGAAAGGACAGACAGAAAAAAGAAGAAAGCAACACAAAAACAATGATCATTTCTTTCGGTTACAAACGGTGGAATCTGAGGAAGGAGGTCCCTGCCTCAATGCAGAGGAGGGAAAGTAAAGGGAAGCACAGGGGCCAGTCAGCTGCAGGCGACTTTCCAACTCCAGATGTAGAGAAAGAGTGTTAAAGACCCCCAGAGAGTGAAGACCAAGCACCTATAACAAAGCAAGTGTTTCAGCTTCATAATGCTTCTGAGCACACGAGGATACTAAAATTTACCACACAGGAAACTTTGCCAAAAACATGATTTGAGGTTAGGCTGTACAGTCCAGAAAACCAAATTTGATTATAGCAGAGGAACAAGGATGCCAGCAAGATTCATAACTAACGCCGAAACTGCTGGTCAAGGTCCTGCGGCACTGGGTGCAGTTGGTAAGGAAGATCTACAAATTAGTAGAGATGTCATGTTTAAATAAAAATTAAAGGCCAAACAAAAATTATTAAAAAAAAGTTGAACAAAAATACCAGATGTTTTCATTGAAAACACAGGTGTAGAAGGAAGGATAAGTTTGAATTCATCTTAAATCAGGAAGAAAAATGTAAGTATATTTAAAAATTAAAAGTAATAAGGTAAATATATATATTAGTATATAACAAAGGTGTGTCTTACATTACCAGGTAAAGAAAGATGAACTAAACATATGCTTCACACAATACACAAGAAAAAACTTCAAATGCATCACAGTATGAATTTCAAAAATAGAACCCCACAAGTACTAGAAGAAAACAGGGTGATTTTTTTTTTAATAATATGAGTGTAGGAAAAAGTTTGCTAACCATGAAAAAAAATCAGATGTAATAATTACACAATTGATAAAATTAACCAGTTATAGACAAATATTTTTGGCAAAAATACTAAACACATTCAAAAAATCAAATGCAATATAAATCATAGATAGGAATAATATTCTTTTTTTTTTTTTTTTTTAAGAAAGAGGGGACAGTGATAGAGACAGAGAGAATCAATTTTTATTTAGTTTTTCACATGACTTCTGTTGCTCTGAGACTTCGTTGTCTACATGGTGCTGGGGTTTGAACTCACGTACTTGTGCATGCCAGGCAAGCACTGTAACCCCTGACCCGCCGCTTCAGCCTGATAGATAGGAATAATATTTTTAATATGCAAAAAAGTCATAAAATGGAGAGAACACCAAGAATCCAGCAAGAAAAATGACTAAAACACATGAACAGTTAGTTCACAAATAACAAACAATAAATGGCCTTTAAACTCACAAAATGATGACTAATAAAATTACTTATTATTTATATAAGAAGAATGCAAATTAAAACTGTATTGGAATACTCTTTTTTGGCTATCAAAATAAGCAAAAAACAAAAAGACAAGTAAGGTATTGGACATCTGTGGCTGGTGAGAATTCCAAATGGCACCATCTTGTATGGAGAAGACTGGTGATTTCTAACAAAAGTTTATTCCACCACTAGAAAAGGACCCCAAAAGTACAACTCCAACAGAGGATGAAAGCATACGGAGTTATTTGTTTCAACATTGATTATGACAGCAAAAAGCAACATAAATGCCCACTCTGTAGAGACTGGCAGAGTTCAATACAATATCACTATAGTGAAAAATAAGGAAAACTTCAATGTGTCATCAAAGAATGACAACTAAGATATATTAATGGAAAAAATTAAAAAAAAAAAACAAAAAAAGATGTATTAATGGAAAAAAGCAGTCACACACAGTGGCACATCCCTGTGCTTCTGCCTACTCTGGAGGCCACAGTGGAAGGATCACTTGAGCCTAGGAGCAATCTGGGCAAAACAATGAGACCCCATTTCACAAAAAAGACAAACAACAAAAACAACAACAAAAAAAAAAAAAAAAAAAAAAAAAAAAAAAAAAAAAAAAAAAAAAAAAAAAAAAAAAAAAAAAAAAAAAAAAAAAAAAAAAAAAAAAAAAAAAAAAAAAAAAAAAAAAGGAGAGAAAAAGGAAGAAAAAAATCATATGCACCACACACAAAAATCACCTCAAAATGGATTAAAGACCTAGCCTGAAACTATAAAACTCCCGGAACAAAACATAGGGGGAAAGCTGCTTGATTTAGCAATGACTTTTTAGATATTACAGCAAAAGCGCCATCAGTAAAAGCAAAAGAAAGAAACAAATGAGGGTACATGAAACTAACAAGCATCTTCACAGCCAAAGAAACAACCAACAAAGAGGCGTCATCAATGAATGTTGAGAAAATACGTGCGAACCATATATTTGTAAGGGATTAACATCCAGAATATATACAGAAGTCACAAAACTCGGTAGTAAAATAAAGTAACTCCATTGAAACATGGGTAAAGCTCTTGGATAGAAGTTTTTAGTCAAATATAAATGTCAAAAAATAGACAAATGGTCAACACATTTATGAAAAGATGCTCAACCTTGCTAATCATGAAGGAAATGGTAATCGAAATCACAATGAGCTATCTCCTTGTGCTTCTTAGGGTTGATGTCCTCAAAAAGTCAAGAGATTGTGGAACCTAGAGCTAAACCCAGGCTTGGGTGAAAGGTTGCCAAACTCATGTATAGACCCAGCAAAATACAATCTAGACCAACCATAGATATGTGAGAGGAGGAGGGAAAAGGTGGGGGAAGGGAAGATAGAGTGGGATCTAGGTCGACAATCAACATTATAACACACCCTTACCCCCCCAAGAATCCAAATAATACTTACGCAATAATTTAATTCTGAAAAATTCACACTAAGCATTTATATCACTTGTAGGGGTGAAATACAGAAGAATCAAGAGACTGGGTATGGGTGATATGAGGGTAATTCTGGTTTAAGAACATATGCATATCTTATTGTTTCTTTATATGCATTTACGATTATACAATAATTCAACTCCTTAATAAAAAATAAAAATTAAAAAAAGTCAAGAGGTAGGTGTAAGGATTATGAGGCATTCTCGTATGCTGTTGATGGTAATGTAAATTGGTAGAGTCTTCACAGAAAAAAAATCAGAGGTTCCTTGAAAAATTAAAAAGAGAACTAGCGCACGACCCAGCAATCACCCTGCCGGGTATATGCCGAAAGGAAATGGAATCGGTGACTCGTAGGGTTACCTGAGCCCTAATGCGCATTGCATCATTCATTCTTCACAAAAGTCAAGAAATGCAAACAATCTAAATGCTCATTGATGGATAAACATGATTTTGAACACTCCCCCACACAATTTCCATCACCCCCAAATCTACATTGGCCCCATTATGTTCAATCCAGCCTGATATGCTTTCTACACTTGTAGATTAGTTTGGCTTTTACATACATGTGATCGTAAATATGTACTTTTTGAGCTTGGCTTCTTTCACTGAGAATAGTTTCTTGAGAACCATCCACGTTGTTGGGTCTATCGGTAGCCAACCCCTTCACTGCTAAGTATTTTGCAACTCTGTGGATATTCCACCGTGTGCTTGTTGATTCTTCTGAAGATGGGACTTTGGGTAGCCCTTGGTTTGGGGCTTGCTGACATGAACATTGATGTGCAAGTGTTCGTGTGCACATGTTTTTGTCTCTCAAGGATACTCAGGGATGGGATGGCTAGTTGCATGCAAAATGCATATTAACTTTAAAAAAATTGTTAAACCATTTTCCAAAGTCACCATGTCATTTTACATCCCCAGTGGCAATATATAAAAATGCCAGTTGCTCCACATTCTTGCCAACATTTGGTATAGTCTTTAATTTTAGCTATTTTTTAATGTTAGGGGTATGTGATATTTTGCTGTGATTTTAATTTACACTTTCTTAATGATTAGTGATGTTGAGAATCATTTCATGAACTCTGGTTTCTCACATATTGTTATTTGTGAAGGGAGTTAACATATTTTGCCTTTTCCCCTTAACTAGTTGTCTTACTATTGTTGGGTTCTAAGAGTTCTCTATGTATTCTGAATGCAAGTTTTGCAAATTTTTCTTCATCTTGGCTTGCTTTTTGCAAAACTTGCATTCAGAATACATAGAGAACTCTTAGAACTACAGAAGTTACTTACATTGTTTTATAAAGCTTAGTTTATCCATGTTTTCCTTTTGTGGCCATGTACTTTTGTGTCTTATGTAGTAAATCTTTGCCTACCTCAAAGCTGCAGATATTTTCTTCTATGCTTTTAGAAGTTTTTCAATTTTTGTTTTTGTATTCAGGTCTAGATCTATTTCTAAGTATTTGTTTTTTATGGAGAGTGGTAAGGGTTAGAATTCACTTTTTTTCCCCCATAACAGTCAAATAACACAGTCATTGAAATAGCTTGGTCTTTTTGTCAAAAAACAATTGGCCATAAATTTGAGTCTGTCTATGAGCTATCTAGTCTGCTTCTTTGATCACTTGTTCCATCTTCATGCAATACCACAACGTTTTAATTACTTCAGCTTTATGGAAGATTTGAAATTAGGTAGAATAGATCACCTCTATTCTTCATATGCAAAGGAAGTTTGATTGTTTTAGTGCCTTTATTTGTAGTCAGTCTTGGAATAAATTTGAATTTGGGTTTGGACTTCATTGAGAATACAGGTTATTTTGGAAAAAACTGACCTCTTAGAAATATTGAGTGTTATGATCCATTGATACAGGATTTTTCACCACTTCCTTGTTTCATTTAATTTCTCTTAGTAATATTTTGTGGCTTTCAATATACAGGTCTATGAAATCTTTGTTAAACTTTTAGTACTTCATAATTTTGGGGGTTCTATTTTAAATGATGGTGCATTTTAATTTCAATTGCCAATTGTTAGTTACTAGTATAAAAAGTAATTGTTTTTTCTGTCAGGTATAACAGCTTTTCTTATTTTTTCTTTTTTTAAAACCCTTTTATATAGATGATCATAATTTCTTTTTTTTTTTTTTTTTTTTTAAGAGAGAGGGACAGTGAGAGAGAGAAAGAGAGAATCAATTTTATTTTTAGTTTTCCATGTGAGTTTCGTTGCTCTGACGCTTCACTGTATATGTGGTGCTGGGGTTTGAACCCGTGTCCTCATGCATGCCAGGTAAGCACCATAACCACTGAGCCACCATTCCAGCGCAATGATATTTTTTACAAATACTTCTAGGGTTATAATAATTCCACTCTAAGAAATGCTCTGCTGACCTTTTGTTCAAGTGGATTCTTATTGTTTATAAATCTTCTAAATGCCTAAAACACTTTGTTTTTTTTTTTTGAATTCTTATCATTTATTTTCTTTTTCTTTTGCAGTACTGTGGATGGGACCCAGGGGTACACTATCTTGAGTCACATCCCCGCCTTTTTAAATTTTATTTTGAGCCAAGGTCGAAGTTGCTCAGGCTGGTCTCAAACTTGCAATCTTCCTGTCTGAGCCTCATGAGTTGCTGGGATTACAGGCATGCATCATTGTGCACCATTGCTGTAACTTTTTTTCTGATAGCACGGGTCAAATTTTTCCTATCTCTTTCACTCAGTGTACTAGAAAATATATACAGCATTCCCATACTTAACCATGGCTTTGCTTTCCAAAGTTTCAGTTACCTGCTGCTAACTGCAGTCCAAAAATATTAAAAAGAAAACTCCAGGAATAAACAATTCAACATTGTTGTATAGCATCTTGAGTAGCATGGTGAAATCTCAAATCATTTTGCTTCCTGGTCGGTTATGAGTCATCTTTGTCCAGTGTATTCCCGCTAAACCCACCGTCTTGGTGATCAGATGGATTGTTGCTGTACCTCGGTGCTTGTGCTCAAGTGACCTGTACATGAACACTATATGCCAATGCCTGTGTCACTCACCTCACTTGATCTTGTCACAAAAGCATTGTATTATCTCACATCATCACAAGACAGGTGAATACAGTACAATAAGATATTGTGAGAGACATCACTCACTCAATTTTTATATGTATTGTGTAATTGCTTTATTATTGTTATCCTCTTACTGTATCTATAAATTAAACTTTATTAAAGGTATTTATGTATAGGAAAAAGCATAATATATAGGATTCAGTATTATGTGAAGTTTCAGGAATCCACTGGGGATCCTGAAACATAAGCCCCACAGATAAGGGAGAAATACTGCAGTGTTAAATGAAACGAAAATACACATGCACACTTATTTCTTAATTTCCAATCTCTATAACCTTTTTTTTTTCTTGTCTTATTGCACTAGTTACCACGTTTAGCTCAATGCTGGGCAGAAAGGATGGGAGCAGGTATTCTTCCTTGCCTTTTCCTATTTCTAGGAAGAAAGCATGTAGCATTTCACCATTAAGAGTACGTTTAGCTAGATGTCTCTTATCAGATTGAATTTTTTCAAATTTTTCATGTCTATTGAAATGATATGTTTTTTATCACTTTTTTCTGTTAATATAGTAAATTAATTTTATTTTTGAATGTTAAACCAGCGTGTTTAGTATAGATGTTTAGTATAGGTGTACTTGGTTATGATGTATTATCATTTTCATATTCTCTTTTCAGTTTTATTAAGGATTTGCATCATGTTCAAGAGGGATATTGTTCTAAAGTATATTTTCTTAAAACGTCTTCCTCTTATTATAGTATCACAGAAACACTAGGTTAGTAAATTAAGTTTGGAAAACTTTCCTCCTCTTCTAGTTTTTGGAAGACTTTACATGTAGGATTGTTATTATTTGTTTCTTCAGTGTTTGATAAAATAATTTGTAAAGCCATCAGACCCTGGAGTTTTCTTTGTATTGTTGCTGGTTTCAGATAAAATTTTTATTTTGAAATTTTAAAAAATAAAAAAAATTGCAAATACAGTATAAGAGAGTTTCTTCGTACTGTGACACCGTGTTCCCTAAAGGTCATATTATATGACTGTGGTACAGCGTTATCTCTTTTTGTCTTGCCAGTCATCTAGTGGTTTATGACTTTTATTGATCTTTTTCAACTAACAACTTTTGGTTTTACTGATTTACTCTATTCTATATATATATATATATACATGACTTATACCTAGCAATGCCCTCCAAACAATATCTGCTCAGATATTATTTTTCAAACTACTTGGGGAATCATACTCATGTTTATAATTGGTAATTTGGCCATTTTCTTACTTCATGACAATTTCAAGTAGATGCTTAATTTTCAAAACTCCAAAATCTCCTTGCATTCTGGAAGAACCTTTTGTGAATCATATCAGTGTGCATCAGAGGATGCTAAGTACTTTAATGCATGACAGGTGTCCGCTAGCGTACTTTCTCCACTCCTAGGTGCACTCCAGCTTTTCATCCATCTCATTGATCCATCTAATTGCACACCCACCGAATGTGTACCAAGCACCAACCAATCTGTATCATGTTCAGCACTGTCTGCGAGCAGAACAGACTGGGCGATGTTCTCAAAGAGCTTCCAGTGCAGCCTGTCACTGCACCCATCATGGGTACCCTTCACTCTCAATTATCTGGTCTTTGCCCAGAGGTAAAATTCCTCTTCTAAATCCAAGATTTAGCACATAGAACTTGAACCATCTTTTTGTGTTTTTTTTTGCTATCTTACTTTCTGAATCCCCTACTTCCTATTTCCATCCAAGCATAGCTGCCTTCCTATTTCCATCCTTTCCACAGCTCTCTAAACTTTGATCTATAGGGTCCTTGATGTTTTCCTTTCCCTCGCTTTTCTATTGACATACACCTTCAACCATGAACCTTCGTGGGTTACGCCTGCCAGCCCCCAGGCTTCTCCATATATTTGTTAAGTTAAACACTGGGGGATGCAATGGCCCCCAGAGTCTCTCACATCAAAGAGCTAAGTGGTCTGGTGTGGGAAGGTAGGGGCATTAAGAACCTTGTCCCTCTTGTGACAGGAGTATTTAACACTGAGTTGGTTTATGGTGGATCCACATCTGAATACCGAATTTTTTTCTGTTAGGCTGGAAGCCACCTGAAAACAAGACCACGGCTGCTTTTTAACCTGATGCCGACTCATCAGGTAAGGTACTTACTTACCTAACTAAGACCGGGATCTTAGGCATCTTCTTGGAGACCTTAAAGAAACTTGTGTCCCCTTTGTTGTCAGTGAAGTACACGCCAGCCACACTGGTCACCAGGTTCCCAGGGAATGTGAACAGAACCCTTTCGTCATCGCCTTGGTTGGCCCAATCCCAGGCCTGGCCTCCGACGAGCAAGCCCCCTCCACGCTTCATAAACTGGACCAGCTTTTCAGTCATGGTTTCGTTGTAGGCATCGATACAGTAAACTCCCAGGGAGTCGTTCACCTCCGGTTCAATCTTCACCTCCACTCCAGAGCCCTCAAGGATTTTGACCAAAGGTGCCAGGGATGGGTGGACCCCAATGGGAGCCCCAGGGGAAGAACAAAGCCACCCCACAGCATTGAGGAGAAAGGGGGAGAGCTGGGCTTCCACCAGGTAGTCCTCATGTGACAGGACCACCAGGCGGCCTCGACCATAGGAGGAGGCAGCGATGAGGACCTGGCCCATGTCATTCACCATCACAGGAAATGAGGCCTCTCCAATGAGAAGCAGTTCACATGGGACGGCATCTTCAGGGAGATCCCAGCTTGTCACTCCATTCATAAGGGCCTCGAAGGCAGCGGAGGGAGTCGCCATGGTGCTACTGGCTTCTGCAGAGAAGAAAACAAAGGCTCAGCTTGGTGAATGAGTAAATAAACAAACAAGTGAAAACCAAGCACAGCGTTCCTGTTCCACTGGCGGGGGCAATTCCCCCAACTCGGTGGGTGAGTCCCACACCGCCAAACCACTCGAGCTCTTAGTGTCTGTGTCTGCAGCCCAAGGTACCCTGCTGCGCCCTGTCCTCTTCACACTCCGATGGTCAGACTTAGAGATCTCGTGCTGTTCCACCACAGAAGTAAACAAACAAGAAAAAAAGGAGGAGAAATTAAGGTGGAAATGTGTTCCCCCAAGAGGCATTTTGAGATCCTAATCCTTTCTATCTGTGAATGTGATCTTATTTGAAAATAGTGTTTCTGCAGATGTAGTCGCATTAAGATGTGGTCATGCTGGGTTTGGGTGGGCCTTGTGCAAAGAGGAAACTCCATACAGGCAGACGCAGATGCTAATGGAGAGGGGAGAATGCTAATGGAGGCGCAGGTTGGAGTGATGTGCCTACAAGCCGAGGAACACCAAGGGTTTCTGGCAAAACCCAGATACTAAGAGAGGCATGGGATGGATTCTCTCTGAACCTCCAGTAGGCACGCGCACTGCTGACTGCTGGATTCTAAAGTACCAGTGCATTAAACCATTATTTTAAGGCTCTGTATTTGTGGTAATTCGATATGGCAGCCTCCGGGGATTAGCATGTGGTGCTGTTCCTGGATGCTCTTGGCCCCCATCCTGATTTTATTAATACCAACTGGGCAAAGTTATAGCTGAAGTAGGAACAGTGAGGACTCTTAGAGAAAGTTCTCTGGGCAAAGTCGCAGTCTGCATCAGAAGGAAACAAAAGCCCTCTGTGGCTTCCATGCAGGCCCCAGACAGCCAGAAGCAACTCGTTCTGGCGGGTTTGCACTTGCAATGGGGCACAGCTGAGGGAGGGAGCGTCTGAGGATGTGAACACACACGTGTCCTCTGCTTCTTCACCATGCGCTCCATCATCAGGAAGATCCACGTCCAACCTCTGCTACATGTCCTTGGCTGAAACTGTCCTCCAAAACCAGACGCCTCCATCATCAGGACACCCAGGGCTTCTGGCCCTCGCTGAACACTCAGTACTGTACACGGTGCTCTTCTCACCCATGATGCTCACACTACTCCGAGTGTGGCCTCTTTATCTTCAAGCCCTGGTGCCACTAACTTCTCTCCTTCCCTTATTTCCTCTTGGTATATGTGGACAGTCCTTTAAGTTTTTATCTTTGGCCCTTCTTCTCTTTCTATGGTTCTTGTCAGATCCATTTTGCGCTGCTGTAACTGAATATCTGAGTCTGGAAATTTACAAAGAGCAGAGATTTATTTCGTAGAATTACAGAGGTTGGGAAGTGCAAGACCGAGAGGTCCACATACGTGAAGGACCTTTATGCTACATCATCCCCTGGTGGAAAGCAGAATGGCAGAGACACATGTAAGAGAGGAGAGTGAGGAAGGGGATTGACATCATTCTTTGATCAGGGACCCACTTCCACCAATAACTTGATAAGCCACCACCTCAATAACAGCATTGGTTCATTCCCAAGGGCAGAGCCGCATGACCTATCACCTCTGGAAGGTCCCGCCTCTCAGCACTGCTGCACTGGCAATTAAGGTTACAACACACAAACTCTGAAGGACACATTCAAACCATAACACTCCCTCTCAAGGTAATACGCAAAATGATGACAAGCTCAGGAGTTAAGGCTGTCTGGATTTGTATTGCTTGAATTACTAACTGTGAGAGCCCAGCTAAACATCTCAGACGCAGCTTCCGTATTCATTACATGGGAATAACACCATCAACACATAAGCTGTCCTGGGGATTAAAGGAAAAACACAGGCTAAACACCCTTTCCTATATCTGCATATGCACCTATATATATATATATATATATATATATATATATATATATATATATATATTTAGACTTATTTGGCTGAGAGTAAATCATTTAAATATGTGAATAATATGGAATTTTTGCAAAGTGAAAAATAAGTGTACACTAAAGTTAGATTTTACAACCACTGAATTGAGTGTTTATTGAATGTGATTTTATATTTTTCTCTTGTTTTTCAGTCCATATTAAGACTAATGTGATTATTAGTGGTAATGGTTATTATATGTATTTCTCAGGCATCTTGATGGGCGCTTGACAAGTCCTTGGCCTGGGCACTGTACCTTCGCAGCCCTGAATTAAAGGGCCTTGGTTTTAAGGTGACTAAGACCAAGACTGAATGCACACAGGGGCCGTTTATAACTGGTCTCTAAAGAAGTCTTATATTTATAATTTCCCTCAACAATAGCTCTTCTAAGGCAAACTACACAAGGTTGATGCTTCCAGCCCTTAAACACAAGGATTGGCCACCTTCCTATCTCAGAGAACTATTGGCAAGATACAGCCAGCCAACACCGGGTGAATAAGCTTGGCCCTTCCCTGCCCTTCCTGGGTCCACAAATACAAGATAGTGAACCAGAGTCACAGAATATCCCTTCTTCCTGTCCTTCTCATATCCAGCTGGTCACAATTCTGTCAATGTCATTCACGATTTCCAATCACACTGCCATTAGCCTAGTTTAGGTCTTTATCAATTCATGTCCAAACTAAACCAATTCAGTTTCTATGTCACTGGGATCTGTTCCTACCTTTATTCTTTAAAATCCCTTCTAATCGCAGCAGTGACCTAAAGAAAAAACCGCAGAACTTTGCTGGTGTCCACAGGGGAAAGTCTGACTCCCTCCTCCTGGTCTGTGAGGTCGCCTGCAGCTGGCATCTCCTTAAGTTCTCCAGCTGGCTTTATCTCCTGTTCCCTCCCTCCCTGCAGCTTCCAGCCTGTCTGGCGCCCCTGGAAAGGGCCTGCTTCCATTTCAGATTCTCTTTACATTTTTCTTCCTTCCCCTTCCCTCTCCCACATCTTTCTGTCTGCAGGAATACTGTCCTTCTAATCGAAGGTATGCATTGAGGAGGAAGATTAAATGGCCACTTCTATGAAGAAATGCTCAATCTCACTAGTCAGACAATGAAAAATATAATGTATAGTATCCATAAGTTGTGAAAGAAGAACTCGGAGGAAGAGGGCAAAGAAAGGCAAAGAAGATGAGGACAGCTAGCAGTGTGCAATGGTGAACTGGCTGTGGGGCCCCTGTCAATCTCTGAGCAATGACCAAGAATGTGCGCACTCCTGAAAGCAGCCTAACGGCAGCAACTTATATTGACAGGGGAACCTATTCTTAGACACAGTGATTCCTCTTTTAACAAGCTTTTTACAGAAATTGGCATCACTAATGATAAATGTACAAATGTAGACAGAAAAACGAAGAGCTAGAAATGGACCAAGAATATATAAGCATTTGTTAAGTCTTTTAAATACATAGAAGCATTTGTCAGTCTTTTAAATACATAGAAAATTTAGGGAGGCCACATTTCAGCCTTGACTGCATAAGGAAGGGAAGAAGTTAATTTTTCTGTCTTCTATCTTTATACAAACCTAAATCTTTGATATATATAATTTTTACAATTAAAAAGAACACTGATGCAATGTGAGTTCAACCAAGTAAGTAAACATATATTACACGATGATGAAGAATGGAAAGATTGACCAACTGAGGCTCTCTCACCGGCCCTAAGAGTCTTCCTTCACCTCCCATCTACATCCCTGGTTTCCTCCTCTGTGAGCGTTCCTTGAACTCTGTAGCCAGTTTTGCTCTCACTTAAACCAGCTATCAGTGAACATAACATGTGGGTTTTGGACCAAATGTTCTGTCTTTGTGCCTGAATCGCAATTTGTTCTCCTAGCTTGGTGAATTCCCTAGGGGGAAGGACCCAGTTTCTGCTTTCTGTCCTTTGGGTCCACTTTCGCCCCCTTTGGCTTGCTATAATTGAAGTCACCTCCAAAACAAAAGGTACTCAGGCACAACCTGTAACTAGGAGAGAAAGTAGAGTTTCTACTCCTACCATAAAGTACCTCCCTGGGTTTCAAAAAGAGATGTATGGACGGGAAGGTGGGGCCATCTACATCCTCAATACAGCTGATTGCAGATACTGAAACTTAAAGTCTGAAGTAAAAAAAAACATTTTATTCTTTCGATTCTCCAGGAGAATGAACATGTATTCCGTGGATGGGTGACTGAATGATGGATCTGAGGGTAAAGGCAAACGTAGGATCACTTCTTCAGCAAACTGCACACACATTCAATTCTTTGTTTACTCTTCATGCCATTCTCTTCAATGAACCTTCGTTTCTTTTTCCTTGTGCATCTTGTATCTTTTCCAATGTTCATCAACTTCTAATAAACCAGAATTGGAACTATTCAACCATTTCTTTTGCATTCCATCCTAAACAATCCCAGGTAAATCTTTTTTAAATTTTAACCTGAAAATTTTTGTTTCACTCATACATATAAAACAATATGTAAAGCTCACAGAAGGATAGAGAAGGTAAAACAGCAATTAAAAGTTCAAAACATTAAAAAAAACTGTCATATACTTATCATGCTGCTTAAAGAGCAGAAGTAAACAGCCTCCCCAGACCTTTGCTATTATCTTTGAGACTTCTCTTGTGGGTCTCCCTATATTCAATCCTCCCCCATTACTATAGACATAAAGATTCAAAAGGTGGTTTTTTTTTTAATTTCCCTTATCACATTGCTTTTTTAATTCCTGAGTTCCCCTGGGGCTCTCTGTCTTCCTCTCACTCGTGTTTGCTCACTCCCTCTGGGTGACTTTCAGGAGAGCAACCTAACTGAGGAGCCCTGCCCAAAGTGAAAAGACCCTTTTTTCTTTCTTTCCTCCCTTTGTCCCTCCCTCTCTCTGCAGGTGCAAGCCTCAGAGGGTCTCTATCAAATGGACTATGTGTGAGAAAGGTCGCCCCAAACTCCCAGAGCCTGTCAGTACTAAGCTTGGAGTCCGTGACTGCTCCCCTCTCCCCTCCTTAGCTCCCAGGCCCAGAGCCAGTCTGCAAAGAGCCTGTGGATGACGTCAGAAGTGGAGCTAAGGGTGGGGGGAGGGTTGGCCAGAGAGGACGAGCAGAGCTGCAGAAAATCTCTGCGCTGGATTGGCAGAGAATTCTCCAGGCTGGAGACACCGAGATCTCTGCCTGAGGTAGGGGGTACCCTGACCACTGCCCCCTCCTCCCACACAGGTCTCCAGACGACATTCCGAGTTGAGTGAAGAATCTTAGTCCCAGAGACCCTGTTTGCAAAGGTCAAAGGGGCGTAGGATAGAGGCGAATCTGTCACCAGCAACCTGCGTGACGCTCAGCCCGCTCTGCTGATCCGGGGGGCGGGGGTTAGGTATTCGCATCTGGTAAAGCCGCGGATCAGACGTCAGGCCTGTCTGAAAGGCCACCAAACAAAGCGGGCACACGCAAACATCAATGTCAAAACTCGGAGAGCGGGGACCTTGCGACACCGGGTGCAAAGCCCGAGAGCAGGGAAAATCGCGAATGGAAACCGAGACCCCAAGATCCAGGGAGTCTCGTCCCCAGATTGGGGCACACCCAACCCCGCGCGTCCGCCCCTGCAGGCCCAGCTACCCCAGCGCGGCCCCCTGTCCTCCGGTCGGGTTGGGGCGGAGGCCACCGTCACCAGCTCCTTCCCTGGCCAGCGACAAGCCCACTCACCAGGTCACCCCGCAGTTTCCGCCAGCGCAGCTGGGAGCGGGCAGGGCCTGCGCTTAGAGGGACTCGCGGTGCGGCGGGGAAGGGGCTTCCCCAGAGCACCCACCGCGCGACGGATCGCGGAGCTGCAAGTCGGGAGGAGAACGGAGCGGGAGGGGAGGGGAGGCTCTCGAGGAGTCTCCTCCTCCCCACTTCCTCCCGGGCTGGAGTGGGAGCCCGAGGGGGCGGCGCTTGGCAGGGGACAGCGCTTCTTTGTGTCGCCCGGCCTGGCGGCTAGGCTTTGCGGCAGATTAGGGACGCCTGGCGCCCCCATCCTAGGAGTGTGGACCGCCGTTTTACTAAAGGCGTAAACTCCTCTAGTTCATGTCTATTCATTAAGAAACGCCTGGACAAATTACATTCTGTGATTCTTAAGACGAGCTTAACTCTTTATAAAATTCAAGTTTTGGGGGAATGCACCTTGACATATTGCCAAAGGAAAAATACAAATGGTACAAATTGTTAAACACGCTATCGTTTTTAAAAGGGGGAAAAAGAGACCATGCATATATTCGTATGGAGGGCCGAAGGGATACACGTCCATTATATTGTTTATCTGGAGAAATAGGGGAGAGGCAACTTTTTATATAACTCTGCATTGGTTACATTGTTACATGCGTTACTTTTGTAACACATAAAAATATCTATTACTTGTTAAAATCTGTCAAATCATGGGTAGCTAAAACTATATTTAAGGTACGATTCATATTTCATTTTTTTCCTCTCTGACAAATCAGTTGCTCTTGCCTCTTTGGATTGCCTGTTCCTGCTTGGTGGGGTGACTTAACTTCTGCCATAGGTGCCAGGTCCAGCATCTGAAAAGCGGTGTAGTATAATGGTTAGAAACCCAGAATGTGACAAGATGGACTGGATCAATTCTCAGTGCTACCAGCTACGTTACTGAACAAGTTACCGAATTCCACTGTTTCAGTTTTATTCTCTGTATAATGGGGAAAAAACTAACAGTTACATCACAGATTTATTGTAGGGCTTAAATTTAGTAGGCTATATTTGTTCTTAGATCAATGCCTGGCATAGAGTAAGACTGTATGAGTGCATACTAAGTAAAATAAATATCCAAGCCATCCCAATATGCACTATTTCATGTTTCTGGATGATGCATAGCTTTTTATCCTCACTGGGGTTTTGATCCAGTTATCCTTCCTTTCCCTATCTCTCTTCAATACCCTTTCTCCAAATTGATTCCTAAAAATATCTCTCAGATTGGCCATGTGGGTAGGTGGATTCTGTGGCAGGGTTTAGAATGAGGGATCAGCAGGGGTAGCAATCTGGATTCAGTATTCTGCCCAGTAAAGAACACCTGGGAGATGTCCTTTACTTTCTCCAGGCTTCAGATTTCTCAGCTAAATAAGAAAGGTGATAGACTGGACAAGTTCCTTCCGGATCCAAAATGTCCAAAATTTCAGTACTAATAGTACAGCAGGTTTTAAATCGCTCAATGAGTGTGATAAAAGAAATATGAAATTAAGTATAGAGGGGCCATATTACATAAAATAACAGGAAAATGTACACTGGAAAGATCAAGCTAACTTAAACCTCTGAGGATAGGCGCTGACGACCTGGCTCAGAAAAAGAGTTTTGACTGCTTATTTTAGGAAGGGAGGGTGGAGAGAGAACGTGGGGGAGGGAGGGAGGTGGTACAATGTAGGCATCTGATACATTATTTTCTGTATGGAGCTTTAAAACGAAAAATCTCCAAAAAGGGGAGAGATGTGTTATTCTCCTGGAGGTTAGGTTCTGGGAGGAGAGGAAATTCAGCACGGAACAGACAGCCAGAGTGGTACAAAAGCGCAGAAAGAGCAAAGGTGGAAAACCTCAAGGAACCCGTTTGAAAGGCACGGGCCTCCCGGTGCCCACGGCCTCGGACCTAGAACCCGCCCTCTACCCTTCCCCGCACAGCTCCGCCTGCGCCCCCGCTGCCGCGCCCCGACCTGGGTCGCGGTGACCTGCGTGCAGAGCGGACCCGAATTCGGAGGATGCGCTCGGGCCTGCTCCGGTTCCAGGATCCATCTTTGGACAAAACTCACCGTTGATCCAGCAATTTCCAGCCGGGCTGTTTGAGAGGAGGATGGGCGTCCTCCGTAGCCCCGGGACGAGGAGGTGGGGCGGACAGGCTGGGGATTTCAAAATCAGTGGAGGAGGAGAGGGCCGGGCGCCTGCAGCCGGGAGGTGGGCGGCAGCGGGGAGGGGCGAGGAGGGGCGGGGAGGGGCGAGGAGGGCCGTCGCGGGAGCGGATTGGCCGCCGCCGGAGAGGGCGGAGCTGGCCGGCCACCCCGGACCGCGGACGGCCTGCTTTGTGTGTTTCTGCCCCCAGATGCGGTCCCAAACCCTCTACCGAGATCTGGCGCCCACCCTAGGAGTGCAGCGGCGAAATTCGTTAAGAAAAAAAAAATCGATGAGATTACTTTTCAACAAGGGAGCGACAGTTGATAAGTAATGATAGATCTTTATATGAAATAAATATTTCCAAGGAAGGGTTAATTTTATGTATACGTGTGAGTGTGTGTGTGTGTGTGTGTGTGTATACACGTACATGCTAAGGAGCGCCCTTCCTCCCTCATCATATATATATTTCTGTATTAATAATGTATGTTATATACATTATGTCCTATATAATATATATTGTTAATATAAATATGTGATAGATAACATTTTATATATTACATATAAAATATATAATGAAAATATAAATGCATATTTATATGTATTAAAATAGATACATATTTATATGTATACATATATAATAAAATACCTAATAAATTATACATATATATGTTATATATTATATATTTATATATTATGCTAACAGTGTAATGTTTTTTGGTAAGAGTTTG
>PVKS010014893.1:0-47244 GCA_004027875.1 Aplodontia rufa | reverse complement strand
GTGGCTCAGCAGTTAAGGTGCTTGCCTGGCATGCACGGGTATGTGAGTTTGATCCCCAGCACCATATACACAATGGGGTCCCAGAGCAACGAAAGCCACATGCAAAACTAAACAAAATTGATTCTCTCTTTCTAGCTCTCTCTCACTGTCCCTCTCTTTGAAAAAAAACACATGATCTATTATTTTGTTTAATCACCTCAGAAAAATTCCATTAAATGCATAAAAGAAGGAAAAAATCAGTGAACACAGCTTGGAGTAAAATATAGTGGTTGGATCATCAAGGAATAAAGCTCTGGATTCAGAACCTGAATAGAAAACTACTTTTTTGTTTGTTTGTTTGTTTGTTTGTTTTGTTTGTTTGCTTTCCTTCAGCTTCCACTTGACATCCAGGGAGAGCAAGCGTCAAGAAGGACCTCGGGCCACGGGTTAGACACAGTGACTTGGGCAACTTGGGTTCACATTGAACTGTAAGTTATTAAATCACAATCAAAAGGGAACAGACACTTTTTAATCCATTGGGTTAGACTCCAGTTACTAATTTCAACTCACCACATAGCCAATGGTGACTTTGAGGATACTGAGAGTTAGACAAGAAAAGAGGCTTACACTAAAATAGTTCAAGATTGCTTCCAAATAGTATGGAATTAACAGCCTAGTGACCCCCAAGTTCTAATGGATGCCCACAGCAGCAAAGAAACACCCATCACAACCACGTGCATGCAATTAAGTTTGGTAAATTTGAAAGTCCAACAATACATACCTTTCTTTTATATAACATCCTCTCTTAGCGGAAGAAAAAAATTGATAATGTGAGCCAGATGCTACCGACTTAATCCCAGTCATTCACCTACTAGTGGAACAAACTTGTAAAGATCTTTTTACTGTAACTATCAATACGTATTTATTGTACAAATTAAATGGCTTCTCTGTGATATTCCCATACATGCACAAATCATGCTTTGCTCAAATCTAACCTCTCTTCTACCCCAGGAGCAAACTTCTATTGTCACTGAACAACTATGACTTATAGCTTCTACAACCACAAAATAAGAATTTAAAATTTCTGGGTTGATCATAAATCATGCCTCTCTATTACCTCTGCCATCACCACCATCTGTTTGTTCTTCATTTTTAATATCATATAGGTGAGAATATCAGACTCAAGATTCCATCACAAAGCTAATAAGAAATCCTCACCAGTTCAAGGTAA
The DNA here is from genome assembly GCA_004027875.1 of Aplodontia rufa. Taxonomy (NCBI): domain Eukaryota; kingdom Metazoa; phylum Chordata; class Mammalia; order Rodentia; family Aplodontiidae; genus Aplodontia; species Aplodontia rufa. The sequence goes on along the minus strand of PVKS010014893.1, from coordinate 46,034 downwards.
GTAATATTACTACTCCAAAGTGCATTTCCATGAAGTCCACAACTAACAAGAGGAATACTCAAAATAAAAGCTTCACAATTGAAATAACCCGATAGTTCCCATTTAAAACAAAATCACTCCTGAACTCCATGTTCAGCTTTCCAAAATAATTAGATGAACAGGAATAATTGTGATTTCAAGTATACAGATGTTGCTATTATCAAACACTAAATTAAAAATTATACAGCAGGCAAGATGTCATCTGATAATACCCCAATATTCTTAGTTCTTTACGCTGTTTGCAACCTCTGGTGATTCTGATGATTTGCTATCTACTGATCTCTTATTAATTTGCCCTGATAGTGTCCCCATGAAAAGTTTAGGGATTTCTTTTAAAACTATTCCCATAGTAAAAATTGGAAAACAGCTCCCTGTGGTTTAAATTCATTCTGGGTTTAAAGGTGAATCACAGATAAGCTTATCACCCTCATTTTCATAGCAACTTAAGGAGGGTGAGGGACGTTTACATGGATTAGTGTTCCTTTCAGCCATGATACTGTCTAGCATAAAACTGATTTACAGTTGATTTCTTAAAATAAAAAATATTCTGTTGACAACAACAATAAAAAACATAAAATATCTTTTTAAAAAATTCTATTGTGGGAAAATGTAGAATACCGGAGTTGATTTTAACACTAATTTACTAACCTATAGAAAAATACCCTACCCTTATTAAACCTCCATGTGTAACCAAAATAAGCTGCTAGGAAATATTCTCAGTAATTTGTGTGTATGGTTTTCAGCGTAGCTTGAACCAACTCAATTGTGTTTTGTAATCATTGCAGAATATCCAGATTTCTAACTCCAGCTCTCCTTGGCCTCTGAATGGGCTTCTTTTCCAGAGCTTTTGGTTCCAGTAAGAAAACTTCCATGTGGCTCACAGTTTAAACATCAAAGACTGTGGACTAAACACTGGGGAAATGATTGCTGGACTCCCTGTGTGCTCTGGTCTCCAGCGTTTATTAAATATGTCAAGCTTGAGGGCATTCTTTCCTCCACCCTTCCTGCATTTCATCCTTTCTGGGTCGGATAGTGTTTGCATTTCCCACGGAAGGGTACTATTACATCCAACAGGTTACATAACTCAGTGAGTTGGGGTTACCTTCAATTTTAAGAGAATTTTCTTTTCTTTTTTAAGAGTAAGTAACGGTGTTTTCTATAATGTCACTATAATTGCAAGACATATGGAGCATCTGACATTCGTTTCCAAAAGCAGTTTCTCTCAAAATATTGTAACCATGAGAGATATTAATTTGAGAAAAAAATTCTTATTAATTTGAGCCAAACCCACCGTTCTGATTCCAGTTCAAGTCTATTTCACGTCAGCCAAGAAAATGGCTATCCACATGCAGCATGTGAATTTGTTCAGAAGCTTCCTTTCTATTGCTACTGATTAAATAACTACTACAACCATGACAAAGTTAGATGCGTTTTGAGTCAACACATTTTAAAAAATTAAAATTCACATTTCGTAGAATATTCAACTAAATATTAATATAGAAAAAGAGATCACTGAAACTTGACTGAACCACACATAGGAAATAAAAGCAGCACAGAGAAGAGGAGTAAAGCAACGGGCGGAACAGAGAGGATACGGGAAAATGGCAAAGTACAATATGTCCATTTCCAATAAACTCCTGTTTCATCAGCCACGTCTCTTGTCGAAGGTTATGCTTCTCCTGATTTCTAACCATGTAAACACAATCAGTGACCATTTCATCTAGACAGTTGGTGATCAATTCACCTGTCCAGCCTCCTGTTCATCATTCCAACCATTCACCTTCACTGATTATAAACTTTGCCTGGTCCCTGTACCAAAGCAGAGGAGAATTCAAGGACAACTACAATAGAACTGATGGCTTTGTAACCCAGTTGAGTTACAGGGTCCCCTACTTTAATGCTTAAGGATACAGGTTTTGACTAATATCCAAATTCAAATCCCATCTCTGATACCTACGGGCTATGGGTTTTTTGACTTTGCTAACCTCCTCTCGTTCAAATTGCTTCTTTGTAAAATAGAGGTTATAATATTTACATTTTGAGAGCTGGATTTGTAGGACGCTAAAATGACATTATCATGTAATCCACTTGCAGTTCTCAGAAATGGCCTCTACCACAATATTTGGAAAATAGCAGAAGAGACACACAAACAAATGATAAAGGAATTCTCAAATACTATAGACAGATGTGATCAGGCACCACATTAGGTAAAGCAACGTAAAAAGGAAGCAAAGAACTAGGTGTGATTTTTTAAAAAGAGAATATCAAATGCTAGTGAAAATAGAGAAGGATGAGTATTTCCATACTTTGGATGTTTCTGGAGATGTGTGAGATGGATGCTAGCTTGACTTATTCCTTTATGTAATGCCACTCATACCTTCGATCAATAGCAAACGTAAATAAAAGATGCTGATATAACTTCATAGATATCCACCTTGCTGTGCCACCCACCCACACCTATGCATACACACTGATTTCATTGGGAATCTTGTGGTTCATTTGAAAATTAACTTATAAAACCCTGAGAGACTTCAAATAAAGAACTCTGCTACATTTGTGCTGGTGGTCTTGTTTCTGATAGTAATTCAATGTTTAATTATTTCCTAGCTTTCTGAGTAGCAAATAATGGTAGCCATTTCTCTAGGACCCCCAAGTTATCTATCAAATAAATATAAAATAACACAAGAATAAAAATGTGAAATACGTAGAGAAATCAGTTGGAATGAGACTTCTGAAGACAAAGTGTTATCCTGCTACCAAAGCGTGTTAAAGTTGTTCTACAACCTGTGAGTCAGTCCAACATACAAACCAGTGAAGCCATGTCCTTACATTTAATTATATGACTTTCAAGCCACTGTTCAAAGTGGAAAATCCAAAACCAAAGGAGACATTTGATTCTTTATTTGTTACAGGAAAATGTATAGAATCTAGAGTCAAAGAAATCTGGGGATTCTAATAAAAATTGCCTTTTCACTGAGATAAATTAATTCACTGTGTTCAGACTATGAGAGGCAAATTAGTGATTTAAAGAACAACAAAGGTTTGGTAGATTCTTGTGTGGCTCTCCTACTGACCTGATGAGTGGCCTTGGACAAATCCTTTAACCTTTATGGAAAACACAATGTGAGTAACTACTAAACTCATCAATGCAATGCTAGTAGCTATGACAAAGAAGTTCCAATATATCAATAACCGTAATGCAAAGCAAGTTTATTTCCCTCTCATTTAAGAATCCAAAGGTGATCCTGTAGATAGGAAAATTCCCTGCATCTAGGCTCCTTACATCTTGTGATTCTACTACCACACAGGGTCTTATCCAGTCAGGGGAAGAGAGAGTATGAAATGCTCAAGCCCTAAATGCTTTAGTCCAGAACGGGTACACACAATTGCCACCCTCATTCTGTTTGTGTTTCACTGTCACATGATCACACCTGGAACCAGGTAGCCTAGAAAAGGTGTCCTTAGTTCTGTATTCTCTTCTCTGCTGGGCACCTGGGCTCATGAGCAGCTCAGCAGGCAGCATACCATCTTTGATCCCATGCATTTTACACTTGGTAGAAGGGCAGAGTAGCTGTTGGCATCTAGTCCAACATACACTACGACATGAGCAATCATCCTCTGACCACTCCAAGCTTGCTTGAGATTTTTCATTGGCTTTAGCATGGAAGAGCCTGGAACCCTGAGTTCCAGGCACAGTAGAACTAATTTTAAATCAAAAAAGTCTCTTATCTAGCAAATCCTCTCAGTTCCAAACTGGGACAGGAGGTCAACCTACTGCTGTTATCAACATCATTATCATCATCGTCTTATATAAACATATACTGTGTATAAATATATGTATATATGTATAAAGTAGTACATTCTTTGTTGATAAGAAAAAATATAACACAGAAAAAAGAGTCTACAAACTTTCCAAATATGTTAAACTTGACTGATGCACATGTACTTTAGATGTTTGTGAACATAACAGCTGTCTTAGATGCACACAGTGTGAGCATGTGTTGAGGTGCACTTTGAGTGCTTCCAAAATTTTGAACCAAGACCTCTAATAAGCTGTAACAGGTAAAAGATGACTCAATATAAGTAACTTTTCACAAATACACCTATTTGTTCAGAAAAAAGACTGATCTAGGTACTCCCTAAGGCAGATTTAAAATAAAAACAATCACAGTTTACACACCCCAAAATACCTACATTATTAATTAAAGTGCTTTAAATATAATGTCATTCTGGCCATTTTGCATGTAAATAAAAATGGCTTTCCTAAATGATTATCAGACAAGTAGATAATGAAGAGACATTTGAGTAATAAATGCATAACAGGCCCATATTTTCTCTTTCTCTGAGCATGTATGTTTTGTTTTTTAATCTCAATTCCTATTAAACAACTATTTTCCTATGTCTAATATCAATGTTCTCTGGAAGCTGAGCCAATCTTGAGTCCCTCATGTTTGTAATTCAATAGGCAATTTCTCTATTCTTTCTGTGTGCTCAGGACTGGAGAAGAATTAAATGCTTAGGCTGAAAATGAATACCAGATAGACCCTTAGAAATGGTGATCTTTTGCACTATAGACTTTAAAACATACTCTCTGAAAAAGCTGGTTAGAATATTATCTTACCAAAAGGATATTCTCAGTGTGCCTTTCTAATGACATATTTTTCTGGATGATGACATAAAATTTGGTGGATGTTGTCCCCCATGAGACTCTGGTATTATATCAAGCTTTCTGCAACTAGAACCTTGCCTTTTCTTGATAGGACTGTCATGATAAAATGTTACAGTTTTGATCTTACTATTCCCTGAAAAGCTCATGTTTATAAAGCATGATTCCCCAATAAAGCAAAGTTTAGAGGCAGGGCTTCTGGGCAATGATTACACTATCAGTGGATTAAGTCATTTAATGGATTGATAACTTGAAAGAATTTCTGGATGGTAACTACAGGCAGGTGAGGCACAGTCCTACATCCTACAGGAGGATGCAGGTCACTGGAGGCATAGTCTTGAAATATACCTGACCATGATCCTTTCTTCTCTCTCTCTTTCCTGGCTGCCATGAGCCAAGCAGCTTTCCTCCACCACATCTTTCTACCATAATGTCCACCTTGAACCCAAAGCAATGGAGCTGGACAGCCATGGACCAAGACCTCTGGAAATGGGAGCCCCAAAGAAACTTCTCCTGCAACGTTCTTGTCAGGTATTTGGGTCCTAGTGAGGCTAAGCTCACAGACACATTGATTAACAAATGCTAATGATCTTGTTGTTTAAGTTGCTACCTTTGCTTTGGGCAGATTTGAAGGAGGAGAGAACCATGAAACCTGGAAAGGACAGAATGAGCTAAATTCTAAAGACTAATCTTTTAGTGATCTGGTACAATGGTGGTGCATTGTCCTGGGCTATGGAAATGAGATTCTGGCTTAGCTCCGGCTGCTATTACACAATACCTTTCCCTGGGTTGGTGACTTAAGCAACACAAGTTCATATCTCACAGCTCTGGAGGCCAGCAGGTCTGAGATTCATGTACTAGTTGATTCAGTTCCTGGTAAGACACCTTCTGGCTGCCTGTCCTGTGTGCTCACATACTGGATAGACAAGCTCTGGTCCCCACTGCCTTGGAAATACACAGTACACTAATTCCATCATCCCCGCCATGACTCCATCTAAACCTAAACACCTCTCAAAAGTCCCACCTACAAATAGCACCGTATTGGAGATTAAGGTTTCAACGCGTGAATTTAGGGAAAGGAGCACACTCAGTGTGCAATAATCCTATATGGCCCACACTTAGGTGCCAAATGCTTTGTGAAATATTAAATCTTTTTCTTCCCTTCTCTTCTTGTGCTTTTCTGATACCAGTGATTAAACTCAGGGATGCTTAACTACTTAGCTACATCCCCAGCCCTTCTACTTTTTTTAAATTTTAAGACAGGGTCTCACTAAGTTGCTTAGGGCCTTGCTAAGTTGCTGAAGCTGACTCTGAATTTGTGATCCTCCTGCCTCAGCCTCCTGAGCTGCTGGAATTAGAGGTGTGTACAACCGTACCCATCTAATTCCCATTTTTATTCCACCTACACATCTGGTGTGTCTGCTAAGCGAATGTCAATGCGCTTCCTATGCTAGGCTTCCACAAGCAGAGATCATGGGGAACACTGTCTAAAGACAGTTCAGAAGGGTCTCTCATTGAGCAAGACACCTCCACGTCTATGATCTTGCGTTTCTCTACATCACTGCTTTTTCCTTGCTGTTGTACTTCATTGGAGTATTTTTCTATCAATACATTTAATGCCTCCCCATACAACCAAGAAAACAATACTCAATACAATTTTGATAAATGGATAATTGCTGGTTGAATGAAAAATGAAAATTTATCATTCACTCTGACAAAAGTTTAACAGTGTAGACCACTTTCAGGAAATCGGTGATGCTTAAATTCTACCTGACTCACAAAATCTTAATTCATCTCAAGACACAAGAGTTTTCATTTTCTAATTATTACCTCATCATTTTTCCTTTTGAGAGCATGAAGACAGTATAATATCATTCCTTTAATCTGTTCAATGTAGATACTGATGAAAATTGTTTGAGACTGAGGCAGATTTGACATATTTGCAAGGAAAAAATAATGTTTTCCAACAGGATAAGCATGTTTTACTCAGAAAAAGATTTCTGACACTTGCCATAGTTTCTTAAACTCTTGAGCCTCAGAACTTTTAACCATAAAACTGGGTGAATATGATGCTCAACTTCTTTATATCACTGCATTTTACAGCTGTTTACTGTTATGTCCCTCTCTCTCATCAGCAGCTGTAGAAAACTCAGAATTGTCCTATTCATTTACTGAGATGCACATTGGAAAACATAAAAGGAAATTTATTGGTATAGAGTGAAAAGTCTAGAGAACACCTCAGCTTCAGGCACAGCGGCATCCAGGAGCTGGGCAATATTAACATGACTCTCTTATTTTGGACTCCATTTTTAGCTTTATTTTTAGGCTTTGTCCATGTTTGGACCTCTGACAGCACTGGGGGTTTGTCTTTTCATTCAGCAACTATGATTTAGTAGAGTTTCTAATTTTCTGGACAGCCATTTGCCTGTACTAGCTACCACCCACCAAGACCCTTGGAATGAGTCTACTCATCAGCTGGGCTGTAATCCATCCCCCTGCCTTAAGCAACCCTACGTGTCTCCAGAAACTGAACATGCTAATTAGCAGACAAGGCTGTGTGCTCAGCCCTGGGGATTAAGAGTTAGGGTATGGAAGATTTAGCCACATCTAAACTAGTCAGAAATATTTGGACTAAGTGTGATCGATAAATCTTCCCAAAAATAAATACAGAAGAAGAAATGGATATATGGATACCCTGGGTAGCTTCTTACTATTACTACACACACACACATGCGCGCACACACACGCATGCATGCACACGCACACACATGTACACATACGCACAAGCACACACGCACACGCACATGCACACACACATTTCTGCTATTATACTCTAGTTTGCATTCTGCATGTTTGAGAGTAACTGTATTTTAGAGTTAGTTTTCAAAATTCATCTGATATCCACTTTGGGTTATTACACATCCAAAGAGTTTGATTTTTCAACTGCCATCATTAGTAACATAATGGTAAGGTTATTTGGAAGAAGGTATTTGGTTTATATAAATGTAATATAAGATAATGAGATGAATTTTAAAAATGAAGGCAGAGTTAGCCAATATCCTGCGTAATTGTGTTTTTCCTGCTGAACTTCACATGTGATTGACTTGCTCCTTCTGAAGCTCTTTATTCTTCAAAGATTAGATTAACACGAGTTTCATGCCATTTACTTTTAGCCTAAGAGTCTATGTATTTTTCTCTTTTCTAAAAGAACCCTCTGAAAATCAGTTTTCTGCTGAAGTATAAGTTCCACAAAATCATAAACTCAAAACGAAACAACTTATTACCAAATATATTTTTCAGTCTTTTGAAAATTTTGCTGATCATATGATCATTAAAGGAATGCATTTTAACATAGAGAGTACAAAATGATAAATCATTCTATAAAAATGAAAATATAAAGTATTTGTTATCCCCTATGCAAGCTCTCCATACTTATTACCCTTGCATGTCAATGAATTTGAAAGAAATAAGAATATAGTTAAAACTGTCAATATTTTAAAATGCTCTTCCGGAGACCCATATATTAGTTAGAACTATATGAAATCAGCTTCATTGTAGGAAGTATGCCACCAAACATCAAAGATTTCTGTATGCTGATAACTACAGTTTTGCGAAACCATTGCTACATATAGTCACACACCATTGTCAATGATAAAGAGACAAAGGGTCATTCTACTCCAGAAATTCGCTATAAATTACAAATATGTTTTATAGCAGCCTAAACATTACTGTGAGAAAGTGGAACTATCTTTTGCAACACATTGATGTCACCCATTACTACTACTGGAAAGTATCACAGTTGTATTTTTTTTTCTTTGAAGAGTTCAAGATAGGGAGGATGCGGAGCTGACTCTGACTTATGCTACCCCTGCCTCTTCTACTTCATTTTCACTTCACCCCTAAGCTAGACTTGTCGTATTTGAAGAACTGAGCAATTCCCATTCGTAACTTTAAGTACCCATTCACATTCAATACAAAGAGCTCTCCTCCGTTTCCTTCTCTTACTGTTTCTCTTTTGTGCCTTTGACAACATCCAGATAGCTCTGAGAACACGATGCTTTGAATATTTTACCTCTGTTTTGGCCATACTGATACCACGATACAATGCCTGTGCATCCTAGAGAACAGAAATGGCCTTACTTTTAATCCTTGTACAAGTACCTGAGCACATTATGGTAAATTGAATTACTTACCTTAAAGAGAACTTTGAGATAAAGGTAAAATTAAAATATTATAAATGATTTTAAACTAAATTCAGTCACAAATGTAAATTTCTGAATGGCTCCATGTTTCTGGTAGCAGAACATTTTTCATAGGAATAGAAATATATCGACCCATTGATAAAGAAAAACAAAATATCACTTACCAAAATTAGTGTACTATGAATCATCTTTCTGATAAATCAGCTACAATTTAAATTTCCTTGATTTCAAAGATACTTTTGAAAAGAATAAAACCTTTTAACCTTTCTTTTCAGTTTCTGTAATTTTTCTTTGTTGTTATTTTAAACTAAGTTATTAAATGCATGTATTTAAAATTTTCCAATATTGCAAAAGGGCTCATAATGAAAACAAATGGTCTCTTTCCGTAGTTCCCCACCATTCTCCTTTATAACCAAATGCAAGCTCTGATTCTTTGGGGCTTAGGTTCCTCCTGCTCATACAATCATGCCCCCACCCAGTCCTTCTGTGGCATCTAAAAGTTTAATGCACATGTTCCAAAGCAATTTCTACTTTGCTTCTGAAAGCATTTACAATGTCACTTTTCAGGCCTTTTCTGGAGCATCAGACAAGATATTCAACACCCATATTTTCCTGCTCTTATCCCAGAGGACACATCCTCCAGCCGCACCTTTGTGTGAAAGAACAGACGCCTTCGGCCCTGGTCCCCCACCCCACCTCTGTGCACCATTTTTCATTTTATCTTTATCTTTAGTTTTCTATTACCTGGATTTAAACTTCACATTCTTTCCTTTAAATGTAGTCTCATATTCTATTTTAGCCATAATTATTGATTCTAGAAGTTAAAAGTCATTAAAAATGCTTGAATGACTGTGTAAGAAAATAAACAATGCCCTTGGGTGATGTGGGGGGATTCCGGACTAGGACCTGATGCATGGCATATTTATATGCATTTATGATTGTACAAACCTCAACTCCCCAATAAAATACATACAGACAAATAGTACAGTGATGGATTTTAACAACAAAAATAATCAACATACCAAGTCGGCAACTCGGAGTTCAGTTATTTTGCTGAACTTGTTATTAAATCCTAGTTTTTGATGCTGTTGTTATTAATTTTCAGAATTTCTTACTGTTTTTGCTTTAAATATACTTTTTTAACAGGGTAAAAAAACTTATTTTATTAACTGACCAACGCCCTTCATTTTGTTCTCTGATTTGAGGTAAAACCATTAAACGCAGCTCACAAGAAAATACAGTGGCTATTTAACTACAATTACAAAAGTTTGACACCTCACTAGGTGTTCATATAATGCTTTTACAAATTCTTACAACTGTAGAGTCTACTACTCAAGTGGTTTATAAAGTAAAAGGTATTCAGAAGGTAACAGTTATTCTGTTGTTACAAAACTGTAACCTCCGCAAAAGTAGTGGTCAAGTGTCTAAGTCTCAGGGCTCTTGGTTAACATTAAGCGTAGCTTAAATATACTTTTTAGAGAAGTTTACGGGTCACAAGGAAACTGAATGGAAACTACAGAGATTTCTCATGTCCCCTCTCCATACTCAAGCATAGCCTTCCCTGTCCACATATCACACCACAGCGGTGCATCCTGTTACAGTTCAGGAGCCGCCGTTGACACGTCATTCAGAGTCCACAGTTTACGTTGGGATTCACACCCAGTGTTGGGCATTTTAGAGTTTTGTGAAATTCATAGTGCCACCTCCTACAACCACAGTGCCACACAGAATCCTGCAATGCACCTCTGTGCTCCATTAATCCCTTCCTCACACCCAGACTCCGACATGTTCTGAGCCTTTTACTGTACCTATAGTTTTGTCTTTTCCAGAACGTCATCAAATTGGAATCACAGAGTAATCACATCACAAGAATAACAGGACAGTCTTTTCAGACTGGTTTCTTTCTCTTTATAATATTTAAATTTCCTCCATGCCTCTTTGTGGCTCTGTAGCTCCTTTCTCCTCAACACTGAATCACTTCTTTCTTTCTTTCCTTTTTTAATGTACCAACATCTATTTATTTGTCTACTTGCTTGGTCTGTTCTATTTTTAAAAATGTTCTAATTTTTAAATTATTTAAGTGGAGTTGGATTTGTAAAACAGTTTAAAATTCCACAATTACTAATTATATTTCCCGTTTCTAAACACTCTATCAAACTATCAATTTCTTTGATTCTCCATTTTTTTCTGGATGCCTTTCTGCTTCTGCTGCAATTGTGCTTCCTTTATGAAAATGCCCCCTTGCCATTTCTTTTCTTTTTTTTTTTTTTTTTGTAGGGCTGAGGACCGAACTCTGGGCCTTGCGCATGCTAGGCAAGTGCTCTGCCACTGAGCTAAACACCCAACCCCTTTTCTGTGATTTTTTTGATTCCAAAGCTTTCTGGTTCTTAGGTTAATTATTACTGAGGCACCTCTATAAAAACTTTTAAAGCGAGAGTTTGTGAATGATGTCTTTGAGTCTGCGTATCTACAATGTCTCCTTTCTTTTGTCTTTACACTTGAAAGAGAGCTGGGCTGGGTATAGAATTCAAGTATTTGGAACTAATGTACCTTCAAGGCTTTGAAGTGGTGAGCCCAGTAACTTCCACTAAGAATAGTGCTGTTGGTATCTGTGAATCTCATACTGTGGCCATTTTCATTATTTTATTTGTGATCCTCCTTCACCCTGAAACCTTGTAATATCTCTCATCCTCCTCCTTACCGTCATTTTGATTTCTGAAATTTCTCGCTGATATGTTTAAGCAAGTCCTTATTCATGCAATACGAACAAGGTCGGCCACGTCAATATTTCTATTATCCCTCCTGAATTTTTTTCCTTCTCTACTTATTTTTTCTCCCTCTAGAAATCCAATTAATCATTTTTGGTTTCTGTTTTTCAGATTCAATTCTTTATTTTTTATTTTTGTGTTTATTTGTCCTTTTGTTGTATTTATGTGATTTTTTTTTTAAGAGAGAGAGAGAGGGAGAGAGTCAATTTTATTTAGTTGTTCATCTGGCCTTTGTTTCTCAGACACCTAGTTGTGTATGTGGTGCTTGGGTTTGAATGTGGGTCCTTGCGCAAGCCAGGCAAGTGCTCCAACTGCTGAGTCACTGCTCCAGCTCCTTGTGTGATTTCTCACACTCTATACTCCAATCTCTATGATTTTGGAGGGAATTATAGGGTTACATTTCAAAGGATATTTTTGTTTGATAACTATTTCTATTTCACTCACTATTATTGGATGAGATTTATTTATTAATCCATATAATAATCATAAACAGGGGCTGGAGCAGTGACTCAATAGCTTCAGTGCTTGCCTGACATGGGCGAGGACGCAGATTCAAACCCCAGCACGTGTACATAGCTAAGTGTCAGAGCAACCAAAGCCACAGGAAAGACTAGGTGAAGTTCACTCACTCACACACTCTCTCTCTCTCTCTCTTCCTGTCCATCTCTTTTAAAAAATCATAAGCAGAGATGACTTTATTTTTTTGTTCATTTTGTCATCATGATGTACTAATGACAAAATTTAATCCTTAGTCAAGTTTTTCTTTTGTTTGATTTCTTAACTTAGTTTTTGGAGTCACTATTTCTTATTTGTCCTCATTTTTATATATGAGAATAAATTTTTAAACTTTCATAGATACAACGAAAAAGAATTAAGCAAGAAAAGGACAAGCCAATTATGTCACTAGTAAATGACCCCACAGGCAGCAGAGAAGGAATTCCGTGTTACACAGTGCATTTCATATAGGAAATAAAATTCTTCATACAGGAAATTATAAAGGAAAAGATACAGGAAAAATTTTCTTCCCTTTTCCCCCTCTTTCCTATACAAAAAAGTAAAAACTACGCTACATTGGAAAGATGAATTACATAATAATACAGAACATAAGCTTTAGAATCTAAAAGACAGGATTCAAAGAGTGGACTCAGCAGTTAACAATAGTATCAAGGAAATTTGTTTTCTCTCAGCCTTGGTGTCTTACCTTACAAAAATGATGAATAAGGATGATAGATAGATAGATAGATAGATAGATAGAGATATATAGATATAGGAGTGTTGTAGGCATTCACTCACATGAGGTAGAAAAGTGAGATCACATATGGACCCGTCATGAAAAAGTATCTGGAACTGTGATAAATATTCTGAATAAAATCCAAAGTTCTCCACAGTCCTCCCTAGAAAGAACACAATAACTACTATAAGAGGTACCACTGAGTTTCCAAAAGGAGATCTTTCTAATTAACCTGTATAAATGGAGTAGTAAGTAGAAGATAAATGTTATTGATCCAAGTTACTAAAATTATGATACAAATATTTTCTCAAGTGGACAATACCATATTTTAAAGTTTTATTATGTCATTATTATATTGTAATTATAAATAATATTGGAGCTCATTTTGATATAGTCATGCATGCATGGACTCTAGCTTGCTCCATTTCATTTCCAGTACTTCCTCTTCCTGTTCCTCTTCCTCCCCAATTCTACTTCCTCTACTCCACTGATCTTCCATTATTTATGGATTTTCAAACCAGTGCTTTATAGATTACAAAAAGTGACATTATCATTTGTTCAATTTCACTCTGCAGTTTTTCTGTCCTGTTTCTTTTCCCTCCCCCTCAATCTCCTTCCTTTGTTCCACTGATCTCACATATTTTAATTATATCCTGAAACTCCTTTTTACTCTCTCTTTCTTTGTTTGGGCATGAAAATTTTATGAGATTAAATTTTCAACATACGTGAAGATATTATGCTTTCCAAAAATACATCAGAAATAAACTAAGGCTGGGAGTACTTAGTGATTGGATCATAGAAGAGGGAAAAAAGAAAAAGGAAAAAGTCTTTGAGTAAATTAGATGCTTCATTTCCTACACAATCACAGACATCATCTGGTGATCATGAAAAATGTGGCTGGTGGAAAGCAGCCAGGTGTGCACACCTGGAGATCTTGGACATAATTCACTTTCCCCTTCCTGCTCCTGGTGTCTGTCACACACAACCTGACCTTTGTCTCCCTATTTATAGATTATGTTCAATTTCTCCAAATTGAGATTCTAGAATCGCATATCCATAAGTTAAAAGCTTGCTTTTGTAGCAGCTTTGATAGAATATGCAAATTGGAAATCTATTTTGATATCTTTAAAATTTCATCTGGTATGATTCTAAGTGAGCTTTCTTAATATAACTTCATATACATAAAACCTATCCAGTTCTCTCTTCTTCATTAACTTATCTAAATGAACTTTTAAAAGCAGCCTTAGGGGAGAATGGCAGATGCCATTCTACCTGTATCACCAGGAAAAATGGGAATTTGCTCCTATGGGCATTCTAATTAGTATAGGAATGGTTACATTAATCAAACAAACCTATGATATGTTTTACTGTAGCCTTTTATTATCTTATCCAAAAAAAGTGTCTTCCAGAGTTCTCTTCAAACTCAGTAGAGTTAAATATGTGTTAAGCAATATTAACTGTGATGATATTCAAGTTAATCATGAATAACTAAAAAGATTTATCTTGCTGTCAATCTCAGCCCAGTTGAATGCATTGAGCGTGGTAAATTTAGAGTTTAAAAATAGTAAACTATGCTAATTAGAGAAATAATTTAAGGTGTCAAATACCTCCAAGTCCTCTGGGTGTTTACATATGGATAGAAACTGGCATCCAACGCACTGTAACTGAAATGAGAAGTTGCGCTACGGTATTGATGATTAAAGGGTTATTAAATGCAGGGTTAGTGTTAACCAGGGCTCAATCCTATCAATGCATCGGGGCTATTTCCTGCAATGGGCTATGGGCTTTGAGACTTCATATTTCCACAAAGCATCCGTTTTTGGTTCTGTTCTTTTCCTAGCCTCAGTTTCAAGATTGTTTTTCTCAAGTAAACTTCCTTGACCACTCTGCTATTTCCTATCATGTTACCCATTTTTATTTCTTCCAAAGCATTACAGTAATAAAATGTTGCATCATGTATTTATGTCTGTATTAGCTACTTCCAACAGAAGTATAAGCTCCATGAGTTGGGGGTTTTACTGGCATTATTCTCTAGCTGGTGCCCATCATTTAATATAGTGCCTTCACATAGTTTGGGATTAATACACACTGTCAAATGAATAAAGGAAAATGAAGTCACAGATTTAGTCTATTTGAAGGCTATTTCTTGCTCTTCTCTGATCTGAAGGAACTTAGAAATTTCCACCAAATTCTGTATATAATTTTTGTTAAAATGGAGATTATATTTGTTCAAGGAATACTCTTCAATCTCCATAACTTCATAGGCAAAATTTTGTCTTATATAACATTCATAAAGGATCCTCTGATTAAAGGTTGCATCTTGCCTAAGCAGAATTTTAGGGACTCAGACTTCTTCTGTCTTATGTCTCTGCTATCTTCAATGCTTGGCATCCAGTATTGTCCCCAGAACCAGAAAGAGCATGAAAAATGGTACATGGGTGTACAAGACCCTGGTGGCAACCTCACACGTTACTTAGTTGCAAGAATCCATACCTGGAAGGGAAACAATCTCTAACTGTATGATAGTGTGATAGATTTCCATCACTGTGACAAGATGCTGGAGAAAATCAAATTGAAGAAGAAAGGATGTTTTAGGGCACATGGTTTCATAGTCCACTTGACCCCAGTATTGTAGACTTGTTTGAGGCAGAATACCATGTCAGGGCATACTCAGGGGTCACCTGATAGCATCCAGGAAGCAGAAATGAGGGGAATGGGGCAGCTATGAGACAGTCCCAGGCGCATGACCCCTACAACTCACTCCTTCCAAGTAGGTCCCACCTGCTGTAAATTCCACCACCTCTCAACTGTCCATTCAAATTGTGACAACATCAATGAATTAGTTCATGATGAGGTCAGAGCCCCAAAGATCCAATCACTTTAAAAGCCCCTCTTTGAACATGAATGGATCAGGGACAAAGGCATTAACATGTGGGTATTTGGGGGAAATTCCAGGTCCAAAGTAAAACAGAGAGGCTGGGATTTGCAGTTGTATGCACAGGACAAAGAGGAAATGAAGTGGGTGAATGATAGACAGTCGCTGCTACAGGAATCTAAATGAATATGGATCTATTAACATCACTGAGAATTCAGCCTTACTTACATGTGTTCCACAGCACCCAAATATAGTTGACATGTAATAAATATTTACTAAAATATATTGAGATAAACATACTAGATTTATATTGAAAGATGTTTTATAAACACATAATTGTACATTAAATGTATTTTAGTTTATCCTGTCTTATAGCACCTTAAATAAAATTGCAATCCTTTTCTTTAGATTCAGGACAATGCAAGATTATATGAGTCTCTGGTATTGATAACTGATTGATCCACTTCCTATACAGCTGAAATACCACTTCAATTGTTATTGTGCTACAAATATCTGACAAAATCAAGCCTGGCAACTGTGATCACTTTTAAATCTTGCTTACATTTTGTAATTTAGCAGTTCTGATAACAGGAAAGTTGACTATGAAAAATCACGTAAGAAGAAAGATCCGTCTGGTTCTCTAAGCTCTTGAATCCACTGTGCTAATATTCTAATCTGGTGCTTTTAAGGCCAGGGAACAGTGGGGTATACCAGAAAGCAAACAGACCGTGGAGGTGGAGTTAACACACGCAAGGTTGAAGGGCTCCCGACTGTTCTCACCCGCAAGCTGGCTGTCATGCCACCTGCTCACAGAAGTCTGCTCAAGCAGATCACTGGGAAAGAGGATTAGTTCAGCATCTGGATATTATTAGTGCTGATGTGGTTGCTAGTTCTTCCCCTCTACATACCGATATCAATACCACCTCAATAAAATTGTAGGGAAATAACTTTAATTAGCTAAATCTCATTTTCCATTACATACATCCATACATACATACATATATATATATATATATATATATAATGTGGGCTATCAAGAAGCCATATTTTCTAAGTTATAAAAAAGAATTTTTCATTCACTTATATGCATAACAACCTCAAAAATTTCACCATGGATAAGTAAACTTTCTTAAAGATATGATATGAAAATATTAAATATGATAAGATAGTACACGGTGGTAATCCCTGTGGTGCAGGAGGCTGAGGCAGGAGGATCACAAGTTCAAGACCAGCCTCAGCAACTTAGTGAGGTCCTAAGCAATTTAGCAAGACACTGTTTCAAAATAAAACCTATAAAGGGATGGGAATATGGCTCAGTGGTTAAATATCCCTTGGTTCAATCCCCAGTATAATTACATATATACATATATGTGAAGTTGAATCTGTCACAACGATTGTTGGTGAAGTAACTAGATCAGTGTCTGTCTCTCCCACTAGACTTTCCTCCCAAGGAGAAGCACTATGTCACATCCACAATTCCAGGGCCTCTGGAGTACAGCCCAGTGCCTGCACAGGGTTAGCTTTCAGTAGATGTTAGTGGAGAGGAAGATGGGTAAAGGGAGAATGAGCTCCACATCTCAGAGCAGGGTTACTGGATTTATCCCAAAAGATAATCTGATCCAGGCAAGCATGATGGCTCATACCTGTAATCCCAGCTACTCAGCTAAAGTGACTTGCTATGTTTATAAAGATATCTATAATGGGAGAAACAATGGAGTTTTCTATAAAGGGCAGATGCTGATGTTAGGTGGGCTGGATTTTGGATTCTTCCTCTGCAGTGAGTATATATTAGCTAGAGTAATGCCTGGTTGGGGAGACTTCGATTTTCTTATCCACGAGTGTTGGTTGATAACCCTGACCACATACAGCTCAAGAGCTAGCAGACATGATGTGCTTAGAGGTCTAGGGCAGAGTCTGGTGCATGGTGGATCTTAAACAGCTCTGTCTTGACACAGGACATCCGGTGAGCAATCCCCCAGTCCCTCCCCACCAACACCTCCTTTCAGTCTTACAATCCATACGGTTAAGTTGTTAGCATTCATGTGACCAGCATCGTCCTCAGTCGAGAATTTAGCAGCCTCATTTACCATCATGACCATCTTACCCAACCCTAGCTAAACACTCTTTCAAGAACCTTGCATCCATTTTCAGATGGATTGAAATCATAGCACTTTCACATATGGTCAAGCGTCCCCTCCTACCCACAGTGTACACACAGCTGGTGCTACTATTGCTCCAGAGAACATCTTCTGATTCTCAGTGATGGTTTTTCCCCAGACCTCAATTCTACTCTTCTTCGTACCCAAACTCATCTTTCAAATCATAACAACGTAGCAAAAAGGCACTTCCTCAGCTGTCCTAAATCCCCCCAGAGAAAACTGCTCTCCTCTCCCTATCTTTTCTGTAATTTGCACTGTGTGGGAGCAACTCTGCAGACATATTCTGGATGTTGATATTCCCGTGCATTCGCCCTCATCAGTGGGAATACAGTTGCTTGTAAGTTTGTAGAGTACCTCCCATGTGTGCGTGTGTGCATGATCTCTCAACAGCTCCTGAGACAAGAGTCCTGGATTTTATTATCTTTTCCGAGTATGCCGCTAATTACACAGCATATTTTATGGACGCTCAGGATATATTTGAGCAAGTGATAATTCATATCCATCATGCACACTCTATGTGATTTCTTATCACATAAATCTCAGTCCCTAAATGCATTGACAACAGGCATGATCATGCTGGGTTGAGTATTTTAATAGGCCTTATTTTTTTTTTTAAGGAATTGGTATAACTGGATCTGAAATTCAGTATGTCATTTGCATATTTTTGAACCTCATTAATCCAGGCCAGAAACAGTAGGAGGATGGATTTTTTTTCCTAACTTGTGAATTAGAGCATGAATACAAATTCCAAATGTATTTTTCAAAATAATGGAACGGGTTCATGATACACAGTGGTTTTTCAGATGCAGTAACACTTCATTCTTTATATATAAACATGCCACACCATAATTTCTAAAATAAAAGGAGCTTTCTTTATGGCAGTAAGAGTTTACAATAACATAATGACACATTCATGATAACGACGTCCCCCAGAAAAGGAGTGAGAATAGTAATATTCACAAATTAAGTGATCATTATCTGGATTCTATTTCTTAAGGATGGCTGATCATATTTTAAAATTATGTTTAAACCATTTTTAAAAAAGTGATAGCTTTATTGATACATAAATCATATAAAACACACTTCATTGATTTTCAACATATTCATATAGACATGCAACCACCACCCAAAATTTCATTATCTGTCTCTATAGATTTGCATATTTTGGAGTTGAGTTGTAACTCTAAAAGTACAAGGTGTGGATTTATAGCTCTCTTCGCTCACTTAACGAAGTCTTTCAAGGTTCCGCGTAGGCTGCCAGGGCCCACATACCGCAATAATGCGTGCAACCATATCTGTGTATTCATTAGTCAGTGGAGGGACATTTGAGTTGTCTTACGTTTTGGCTATTTACTATAAGTAATGCTTCTGTAACTAGTCATGAACAATTTTTTTGTGTATGTATGTATGGTTTTTCTTTTCTTTTTTTTCAGAAAAAGAGAGACAGTGAGACAGTGAGAAAGAGAGAATCGATTTTATTTAGTTTTTCATGTGGTTTATCGTTGCTCCAACACTTAGTTGTGTACGTGGTGCTGGGGTTGGAATCTGTGTCCTTGCGCAGCCAGGGAAGTGCTACACCTCCTAAGCCACTGCTCCACCCATGTATAGTCATATATGAAACCTGATTTAATGATGTTTCTTCTCAGAAATAATATGTAAAATGTTTTATTATGCATATTATATATACATATATATGAGAGAGAGAGAGAAATAAAGAGAGAAACAATTTTTCATGTAGTTTTTCACATGACTTTAATTACTCCAAGACTTTGTTGTGTACTTGTGCGAGGGTTTTAACTCATGTACTAGTGCATGCTGGGCAAATGCCATAACTGTTGAGCCACAGCTCCAGCCCCACATATTATAATTTTTAATCACATACTTTGGGGTCACTTCATCTAGAGACACTGAAAGTTAATTACATTTATTTCAACCAGAAATAAATTCAGAAGAATTAGCTATGACTCAGAAGAATTAGTCCAGCCTTTGCTTAGCAGAGAAATATTACCAATAAAATTTAAATTTCTACAAATGTGTGAAAATTGACTTGAAAATCCTGTACATCTAATCATAAATTATTCAATGAAAATTTCTTAAGATATAGATCCTTTGCAATGTTGAATCCTAATTAGTTTAGGCTTATGTTAGAGAATGTTCAGCCTAAGCTGAATAGCTTGCCATTGGTAAGTCCCAAGTTGATTCCACTTTAAAGATAAGAATTATCTCCCACCAACTGCAGTGGCCTGTGAGGCTTCCCTCTCTGTCCAACCCACCAATTATCACAGATATAGCATGCAATAACCATTGCTACTTTCTACGTTGCTCCTTAGGAAGACCTCAGAGCAAAGAGGGGGAGAAGGGAATGAGGAATTCTGGGAAATATGGGGTCTCCAGGCACAGCCACGAATAACAGAGAAACAGAAACCAGGAGAACTCTTAGCTGCTCTCAGAATTCAGAAATTCAAGAAAAGTTGATAAAGGTTGAAAAGACTCATTGCAACAGAATTTCTTTTCTCCTTTGCTAAAATAACCTAATTTCATTAGTTTCTAGAAGCTGTTACTGTTAGCCTCCTCTTGGTTGGGCTGGCTATCTGCTGATTACAAGAAAAGCTGCAGATATCTGAGGGCAAGGAGGGGTGCAGCAGGAAGCCACCACCAAACTGCCAAGCCAATCTATGTCCTATACGGATGATGTGGCACAAGGTTATTTTTCATCGATTTATATGAGGTTGCACTGCAGAATGAATTTTTTGTAATTATACCTCCTCAAATTTCATAGTTGGGCTGGAGATGAAAGAGATAATGCTAAAAAAATGGATAAAATATATACTCACAAAGAGCAGGATGAGCTTTATATTTATTTCACATAGTGGGCACCTGCCATTTTCTTTGTTATTAGGAAAGGGGATGTTCTAAGAGGCTAGATAATAGCTATGCTTCTGATAACTTGGTTGAGAAATCACAGGACAGAGGTTAGCTGCTATATCAGTGTGTGCAAGTAACTTCTACAGAAAGAGTCACACTAGGACTTGACTCCCACTACCAAAGGCCTTCAACACCAGGTCAGGGGATCCAGACCTGAGGTGGGTCCCACTAAGACTGAACAGAAACATGGGTTCAAACCACAAAATGGGGATTAAGTGGAGTTTGCACAAACTTACAGTGTAGTAAAGTCAAAATATATGGGAAGGTGTAAATATACATGAACACACTTGAATATCAAAGATTTTAAAATTTCCTTATTGTTTTGAAGTCAGCATCATGCCTATACTTATATTTTAAAGAATAGATAAATATATGTTATTGTGATTTTTAAAGTTTCATTGAGGAGGTATGTTGTTGTACAATCATAAAAGCATATTTAATAATAATATGATTTGCCTCTGATCCTAATGTTGAATCGACCCCACACTGTCCACACCCCAGTCTCTTGACACTTGTACATTTATCCCCCCATAACAGATTTAAACGCTGAATTTGTTGTTAATAGGGCTTTGAAAAGGTTTTGTTGCTGAGCAAATAGTTCTACAACAAAATAAGAAATAATCATACCAACCAAGCTAAAAACCTTCATAGGCTACAAATGTACCAAGTGTATATTTTGCCCAGATTCTTTAGGGAAAATCATTTCAATCGGTATTCAAATATAGCAAGGCCAAAATGGAATACTGTGGTCATATGAGCTCATAGAATATGAGCTCATAGAATAAACATGGATTTTTGGAAGTCATTAGTATTGCCATTTTATTGTTTAAAAATTTGGCTTTATATTGAGAGGCCCTTTCTTGTCATTACTTGGGACAAGATCACTCCTGTAGTCACTCCAGTGAACAACTGCAATGATCAGTAGTGGCTTTCTTACAATGCAGGATCATGCAAATATAATGCATATCTGGCAGACTCTGCCACCAGATGTATTGATAATGCAGTAATGGTTATTATTTTCCTTGATAATAGAAACTGATTAAGGTAAACCATTCAAATACATTATTCTGCAGTCCCACATCGCTAGGAAAGAGGCATCGACTGACGCCAGTCCCAAACTCATGCTTCTCATGCTTCCTCAGGGAGGTGCTTTCTGAAAGGTAGCTTCGTTCTCACTTTCATTCTTTGAAAACTTTAGAATATTTTTTTTTAAATTTTGCTAGTTCGCACACTCACTTGAAGGGGCTGGAAAATAACCCTAAATGTTGCATTGCAAAAATATGACTGTAGCCCAATGTAATCAGCTTTCAAGACAAGTAAATCACATCTAAATTTTTATTTGCAACAAAAATTTCATTGTGTGTGTATGAATTTTGGCATTGTCTATGCAACAGAATGTTAGAATATTCTTTACAAACGAATGCCATGTAAGAAATACGTTGCTCTCAAATCTCATGAGTTTGACCTCAGCAAATTAATTTTTTTATTCTTCAAGGAAATGTTGATTATTAATTTTACTTTACCAAATTGGCGCATGTCTGTCAAGTTTAAAATATTATGGTGACAATTAATAAACTCTTTAGAAGAGGTATCCTCAATGTCTTTTGGGACTTGCAGGATCTTTTTAATATAAGTTTAAAGCTTCCATTTGTTTGCATTTTAGTAATTTGAAGAAAAATCCATAGGTTAGACCAACTGTTAAGATGCTCTCCTGCCCAGTTTTCCAACCACTACAAGAAATATTACCACTCACTTTTTAACTTGTTATACATTTATCTAAAAGAATTAACAGAGCACCAACAATGAGGAGGGGCACTAGTGCAAACACCTGAGAGACCCCCAGGTGTACAAGACAGAGCCCCTGTCTCCAGAGGTTCAAATTCTAGCATGGAGGGAGCTCAGAAAGCCAGTGAATGGGGGTTCCAACCAGCGAAGCTCTTTCCTGTAAATCAAATAAACCATCAGCATTTCTCCAAACTCCTGGGAGTCTTTCTTTAGAAAAATTCCTTTCTAAACTGTGATTATGCTTTGACTTCTATGCAAAGTACCCAGTTGATTTATTCTGTCAATTTTCTTTCCACAGAAATCATTCTGGGCTGGAGCAGTGGCTCAGTGGTTACAGTGCCTGCCTGGCAGGCACAAGTAAGCGAGTTTGAACCCCAATTCCATGTACACAATGAAGTCTTGGAGCAATGAAAACCACATGAAAAACTACATTAATTTTCTCTTTCTCCCTCTCTCTCTTACTGTCCCTCTATCTTAAAAAATAATCATTCAGAAGGAATCAAAGATGATGATGTCTCTAATGCGTGAGACATTTCCCTTTGAAAACATCGCAACCCGTGACTCAGGGACTGCCCACTGTAACACTAGACATCAGGCTAAGAACACTCAGGATTTAATGGAACATGTGTGGGAATATTCCCTCAAATTGGTCCTTCCATTTTGAAAAACTACATTAAGGATCACTAGGAACGTTGCATTTTCCCAAAATACTTTGAATTCATCATAAAATTTAGACATGACAATGTAACTGAAAATGTAATACTTGATGCTATTAAATGAACTATAATATGTGAAAAAAAATCTATAAAGTCAAGAACCAAGAGCAAGAGTATCTGGAAATTTATTAAAGTATAAATGCGAGTAACAATGAATTTCTAATCTTTTTCTTTTTGAAAAACTAAGTTTCTAATTTTCTACCAATTTGCATGAAGGTCAAAACACTCTAACACATGACAGTGAATTTCCGCAGAGTCCAATGTTTCCCATATATTAGTCAGCTCAGTTCAATCCAGTTTTGGTCAATGAAGACCTCCACTTATCTGAAGAATAAAAAAGCTGGTGTTTCTTTTGAACCCCTTTTAAATCACACAGCAATGTACTTCACTTTATTTCCATGGAGTTCCCACTTGTGAAATGTCTTGCTCACTCCACTGCACAGTTGAAAATATAGTAACTGCTCACAGTGATAATGTTTAGCTTTACGATGTGGTCTTGGCATCCTCTACTTTGGAATTAGACCTAGAATTTAAAATTCTGTCCCAGCTAATATGAATATGTGAATAAGTTGTGAAAGGACCTATTTTTAAGAGGTGGCTGAAAAGGACCTCAAATACCATCCTGAGAATTGTACCTGAGAGCATAGTCTGGGAGATGCCTTTCCTCTTTCTCCACTCTACCTTTTATTCAGTTATTTTATATTGCTACAACAAGCCTTAAAGAAGGAAGGTCTTAAAATACAATGAGAACCTTGAACAGTAAACAGGCAGAAATAGCTCCCATTTAAAGCTACTTCAGGTGAAATTCGTGTCATCCACTGTGTGAAAGGAAGCATGTGACAGAGTTGAGTGCAACAGCTTGTTTATAAGCACCATTGTGACTACTGAATACCTCGCTGTTCTGTTCAGGCACCTGTCTGGTGGCAAATATGTGAATAAAAATCAACATATCGCCTCTGGATCACCTGGGAGCCCAATAACCTCTGGAGCAGGAAGTGCAGTGGTCCGGAAAGAGTTCTTGTGCAAATCAGGATGTAACTGATTGACTTTATGATAATGAGGATGGTGGTAACCATCATAAAAGGAACTGTTCCTCTTCACCCAGTGCTAAGTCTGGGTCAAGGACTTTGCTAAACACTTTGTCACATGCTCTGAAGCTCCAGGAATCTTGTGACAGCTGTTCAATTAATTCTCATAACTTTCTGAAGTAGTTTCTGATATCTCCATTTCACAGGTGAGGAAATCCAGGCTTAGAAACATTGCAGAAGTCATGAACTTTCACTTTAGCAAATGGTAAAGCTAGAGATTGAATTCAAGTTCATGTGCACTACAATTTGCAATCTCGTTCTCCACGTGAACTCACTCCTATGCATTATTTTCCCCTTTACTAACTACTTGTAGTGTGAGGACTATGAAAACTTCATGCAAATGGAATTCTCTAGGGAGTTTGCACACTAAACAAGCCCCTTCCTGGATCTTCTGTCAGCTTCGATCTTGATGCCCACCTTCAATTCAAAACATCGTTCTTAGAGGCTTTCTTTGAAGCCAATGATTGTGCTGGGTTTGTTCCTGCCCTACCATTGTCCTGGCTTTGATGTGCCATGACCTAGCAATGTATAGATGGCTGCCACCCCTCTTCCAAAGCTGCTTGTTCCTGTTTTACATAAAGAATTAAAATAAGGTTTGAAACATTATGATCATTTGATTTTTCAAAAGGATGCATGATAGCAACTTCAATTGATACTAATCTTTGGACATTTTTATATATTTTAAGCAGTTGGATAAAAATTTAATCATCATATTCACATTTTCAAAATGAAAAATAGCTTAGAAGAGTAATGAAATGACCTTCATTTTTCATTTTTACTTATCAGAAAGGATTGTGAAATCTGATGATTAATGATTTTAAATTTGGTGATATAAATCAATTAATATATATTGAACTTCATGTTCTCTTTCAAACTTACGGAGTCAAAAGCTATCTCCCATTCAGGCATTGCCTTCCCAATTATGATTGCACTGCACTTCAACTTGGAAAGTTTCCTACCAAGACAAAGAAATTGGATTCCCTCCCCTGGTATATAATCACACCCTGGTCAGATATCTTACTTGTAAAGTGGCAGAGACCCAAATTCAGTTGGCTTAGGCGCAAAAAAGAATCATGGATACTATTAATGAGAAGATGGGCGTGGTAAGTTGTGGATTTAGGGACTCACTAATGGTGCAGTCGTTTAGTTGCCTTCTTCCCTGTTCTTGACTTTGTGTCCTTTTCTATTTGACTCCATGCTAGAGTCTACACAGTAGTTGCCGGCATGCTCAAGTTAGTGTCATTTGTATTATTGACGGATCAATAGATTTTTTTTTTAAAGTTTCTTTTTCCAAACCTTTCCCTAAATTGCCCAGGAGCTCATTTAAATACTTTGGGTCATGTGAGTGCACCTAGTTAATTATGTGGTCAACAGAGGAAATACACCTAGTGCCCAAGAGTGAGTTATGTGGCTACCCCAACTGAGCCAGGATTCTAAGAAATAGAATGTGAAATGTCCGGTTTACTGTGAGCATGTGAGATATTCCTCCTTTGTTTCATGCATCCTATGGAAGAAATGGATTATTTGCTGTGCCTGCATGTATGTGTGTATGTTACTAGGGACTGAACCCAAGGATACTTTGCCACTGAGCAACATCTACAACTTTTTTTATTTTTTGATAGGGTTTTGCTAAGTTGCTTAGGACTTGCTAAGTTGCCAAGGCTGGCCTTGAACTTGCAGTCCTCTTGCCTCCTCAGCCTCCCAAGTCACCGGAATTACATGCGTACACCATAGCACCCAACAAGTTTCTAAATCTTTTACGTTGTTTTATTATTAAAAATATTTAGCCACCATAAAAATTTGGCATAGAGTAAAGAAATAAGAAGTTAGTTCAAACAATATTTGGTTTAGGAATCTGCATGCTAAACAGCTGTTCCTTTACCCACAGCTACTTCTTCAAAGAGAAAGAAACCCAAAATTCCAAAACCACAGGCTCAAAAGTGAATAGGGCTGTCAGTATTCTGGCTTCATATGGCAAGGGCGAGTGGGGGAGGTGGAAGGGTAAAGTGGAAACGTTACCTTTCTTCTAGCTGTTTGTCAAGTTTGAAAGTTTGAATGATCTTAGTCATTATCTGTTTAGATTAGCACTGAAGCAAAAAAAAAAAAAAGAGAGAGAAAGAAAAAGGAAAAGAAAGACAAAAGACAATTTGGGAGTAACAACCACAGGGGTCACATTGTTATTTTATGACCATATGTTTCACAAAATTAGCGAAGATTATTAGAGCTATAGAATTGGAATATGCATAATGTGGTAGAGTTCAGTATGTAATTTCCAGTCATTAAAATATGTTGAACACTCCACCGTGTGCATAAATCAAACCCATCCAAACTACGATTGACACTCATGTCATCGCCTTGAAAAGTGATCAAAAACATAAAACCTATGGGAGTTTTCTAAGCAGAAAATAAGACCCTGATTTTTACTTTGACACCTTATATGGCATCAAACCAAAATCTCATTTCCACAAGAGAAAAGTAGAATTCTAACCAGCTTATTTCTTAGATGATGCTAATATTTCTAGAATAATACAGTGTCACATTTGGCTGGATTAAATAGTTGTGTAGACACATGAAATGTGCAGCCTGAATTCTAGAGTCCATGAGGACAGTGACACTATTTACTTGGAGTGCATACGTGGAAATTTCCAGAACAATGAGCCCCCAAAGAACCCACAGCAACATTCAGAATCTGCATTAAATCAAAACTACCAGCTTCGAATGCTTGCAATGTGTATTAAAAGACATCCATTAACAATCTGCTTTATTTTAATATACAGCTCTTGCCACCAATAACAAACCCAATGAATATAATTAAACGTAAAACAAGAGTCCTGAAATATTTTGTAAAAGGAACAACTCTTACCTTCCTTTTCTACATCAATTACACCCCACAGCAGCCAAACCTCACAGGTCAATGGAAGAATCTGCCCACATTCAGAAGGGCAGAGAAACTTACCTGGCATGGGAGGTGGAGCCAGGTGATCAGCAAGAACGAAGACAACTGGCAATGGCATTGGTGGTCTGCACGGGGGTCTAAAGTTGGAGATAAACGATTAAAATGAGTATAACTGCAATGGAGGAAAGTCTTAGTTAAATAGTGAATGGGGACCAAAACTGGAATTATGCATCTATGCCCAGTGGCTATTTGGGGAAACAAGGAGGAGTATTTACGCCCTTCTAGTGGGTGTGTACGGGTTCTGACACCAATACACACCTGCTAGAAAGCTGCTGGCATTTAGAGCTGATTTAGAACATAGAGCACAAAGGAAAAACAAAAACGTGACTGATGCCCTGCTACGATTATATTCTGATGTTTTCCTCTTATTTTTGCCATTTCTGATACTTGTTCTTTAGCTTTTGAAACAATCTGAATACAAATTGGTAAACATTTCCCACTTATTATAAGTAAAGTTTTTGCATATTGTTCAACCCTGTTAAAATCTTCTCTCATGAGAAGGCAGTAAACCACCATGCTTAGGAGAGAAACAGCTCTCCCCAATGTGTCAGGGTTGTGGGTCAACACTGCTGAGGCAGGCAGGGTAGGACGGACTGCTAAAAAGGTGCCCAAGGATAAATTTTAGGAATTCCTCTTCTATATTGACACATGTGAAACCAGGGAGCTCCATCTTCCAGAGTTTTGCAGAAACCTGCATTTTTCTATGTTTTCAAATTAAATTTTATTTTAACGCAATAATTCCACTTAAATACTTTAAATACAAAGAATTATTATTTTCAATAATTTCTTTTTCAGTTTATGCTCCTATTCCTAATGTATTGCTAATTCATCATTTGTCAATTTCTAACATATTTATTGACAACAATTATTCCTCATATAATTACAAATTGATATTATTAAGATGAATTTTGTTCGCTGAAGAGCAAATGTTTTACTTTAACAAATAGTCCTCTTTTGTATTGATTTTGTAACTCCCAAGGTTAATAATTTTCCATCGGATCTTTCCAAATATTATCAATAGCATTTTTCCTTTAAAAGTAAAGGAAGCTGAAATACATTGAAAAATACCTTACTAGAAGTTTTTCTTTTTCTCCATCTACAGGACTTTAATTTTTCTGCTTTAATTTGAATAAACTATTTTCTAGTAAAATCTCAATTTGCAGGGAACACACACAAACATCACTAGAAATTCACAGGTAATTGAGTGAATTTTGGCAGATTAACCCACCCATATGAGCAAGGATTTTATGTTCTCCCCCAATCTTATATACCCACATTCTCAGTTCATTTTCTGTTCCTAGAACTGAATACTGCAGGTTGGATAACTTATAAAGAAAGGAGCTTTAAGTCAGGGTTCAGGAAGGGAGATCATGATG
Organism: Aplodontia rufa; assembly: GCA_004027875.1. NCBI lineage: Eukaryota > Metazoa > Chordata > Mammalia > Rodentia > Aplodontiidae > Aplodontia > Aplodontia rufa. Next base: position 17,248 of record PVKS010014893.1, on the reverse strand, counting down.
ACTGGCCCTTGGTAAGGCCTCGAGGTGGACATGAGGTGCAGATGTATCCTTTGGCATGACAGGCCAGCATGCCAGCAAATAATTTCACAATAAATTTCACTGATGACCCCTAACCTAATCCGGAGGGCAAGAAACTTTACGGCCAAATCACCTCTTAATAGACCAATGTGGTCCCAATCCCTAACACCCCACATTAAGGACTAAACGTCAACCTGAGTTTTGGGGGGAAGTTCAAATTGCCATGTGCTTATACACACTCATGTTCTAGATAAATGGGCGAGAGATCAGGGATTTTTGAAATCTCAGGTGTGATTCATGTTAATCATGTTAAAACATAGCTTAAAATATATTTTTTCTGTCATACAAATCCTATCATGTCTTGAAACCACTAACCACATTTTAATTACACATTTCTTTAGGGCTAATGTCTCTGTTCTCAGTTTCTGCACCTCCATTTCAATAAAAATTTGACAATACTACATATTAGGGGACTGAGTCTCCCTAATTAAGATGCACAGATATTATAGAATTTGATGACTTACAAATATCTATATAAGATGTATGTACACTCATGTGTCTATAAGATATATGTGCACTCTTGTGCATACGATGCATATAAGTTTTATGTATACCAATGTGTATATATGTATATAAGATGTACATATACTCATGTGATATATGATGCATATAGATGTATATACCCCCATGTGCATATGCACTGTATATAGATGTATATATACCTGTGTGCATATAAGATATATGTATACACCCATGCGCATATATGATGTATATACACCTGTGTGCATGATACATACACCCATGTGCATATATGATGTATACAGATGTATACACACCCATGTGCATATAAGATATATATAAGATATATATACACCTGGGTGCATATATGTATATAGATGTATAAATACCTTTGTGTGTGTGTATAAGACATTTATTACACCCATGTAATCATCTTTCAGTCAAGATGCAGAACATTTCCTTCACTCCACACATTTCCCCCCTGCCCATTTGCATTCAGCATCATGAGCAGATCCAGGAGTAATGCATATGCAAATGTTTCTCACCCATTTTAATTTGCATGAACAGAAAGACACCAAACACCACATCACTCGACCCCTTCTTCCATATTTCAGCAAAAATTAGTTTTAAATGACCACCCTTTTCTGACTGCACCTTTTCAAGGAAAAGAAATACATAAATATCTTTGGGTACCCATATACAATTGTACACATTTCAGCAGAACTGAATACAAAACAAAATTGGTTCCAAAGCATATTTTTGCTTTTCTGTTGAGCATCAGAGTAGGTGAGAGGACAGTGGGAGCTCAGAAAACACCCATTATTGTTCAATATGCAGAGCAGCAGGGGAGGGAAATTAAAGCACAGGAGTGGAGAAAAACAGCAGCAATATTGTTAAAACTGGCAAAGCTCCTTCACAGGGTGGAAGCACCCAAGGGGAGTGGAATCTCAGAGGGTCGGATCCTCTTGATCTTGCTGCACTCTGAGTAAATATGAAACGGCGATGCATATTGATGTGAGACTGGAGAAAAAATAGGAAAATCGCTGACGGAAACATAGCCACCCTACTGTACTGATAAAGGGAGCAATTCTAATGCCACTGCGAGCATAAGCTGATTTTTTTTTCAAATTTGTTTTTGATAGCATAAAAACAAAAATTCTGCATAGGGGGTACCATAGAATGTTGAGGTACATGTAGACATTGCATAATATTGAAATCAGCTTAAATGTATATATCTCCTCCAGGATCAGTCATTTCTGTATGGTAAAAACTTTCAAAATCCTTTCTTCTAGCTTTATGAAATGTACAGAACGTTACTGTTGAATGCAGTCAACTTCGGGTCAAAAGCACACCGCACCGCACCTCTGCTCCGATATGACTTGATTGGCCTCTCCCACACCACTCTACCTTCCTCTGAGATCCACCACATTCCATTCATGAGTGAGCCCCTGTGGTCCTTGTCTCCCTGTGCTGACCTGTTTCACTTTGCATAATGACCTTCAGCTCCACCCATGTTGTCAAAAAAATGACAAGATTTCAATTTTTTACGACTAAAATCCTTATCTGCTTATGTATCAGGTGTTCTTTATTCTTTCGTCTTTGCATGGACACTTAGGTAGTTTCTGTATTTCGGCTACTGTCACCAATGAACATGGCGTGCAGATGTCTCTTCGACATACTGATTTGATTTCCCAATTGATCAATACCCAGGAAGGCGATTGCAGAACATCACTATTTTTTTTTTAATATTCAGAGTCCTCCATACTATTTTCCACAATAGCTGCGCTAATTCACATTCCTGCCAATGGTACAAAGGTTCCCTTCCCCTACACCCTCACCGGCACTTGCTATCTTTTTAATAATAGTCAATCTTGCTGGGGTGTAATGATATCTCACAGTGGTTCTGATCTGCATTTCCCTGATGTTAGTAATGTGGGCCGCTTTTCATGTATCTGTTGAGTGTTTGTCTTCTCTGGAGAAATGTCTATTTAGGTCTATTGCCTATTATGTAATTGGAAATCTTTTTTTTTTTTTCATTTTGATTTGTAGTATTGAGTTGTTTTAGTTTCTTGCTCATTTCAATGTCTTGACTCATTTCCCTTATGTTTTCTTCTAGTATTTTCATAGTTTCATAGCTATTGTTTAAATATTTAATATATTCTGAATTGCATTTTGTCCTTGGTGATGGATGATGAACTTCTGCAGGTGGATATCCAATATCCCCAGCACCATTAATTGAAAAGGCTGTCTCTTCTCCAATGCACATTCTCATCAATTTTTCTGGTTTTGGTGTCAGGGTAGATCTGGCCTTACAAAATGCATTTGGAAGAATTTCTTCCGGTTCAATATTTTGGAATAACTTAAAAAAACTTGGTATTGGTTTTCCTTTAAAGGTTTAGAAGAAATCATCAGTGAATCTTCTGATTCTTGACTATTCTTTTAACGGGATGCTTTTTAATACTGAGTGAACCTTATTACTTGTTATTGCAATGTCAGCTTTCTCATTTCTTCAGTCTTAGGAAAGTACAGGTTTCTGGGCATTTGTCTAGATTTCTTCTAGATTATCGAACGTGTTAGCATGTAACTGTTCATAATCATTTCTAACGATCTTTTCTGTTTCTATGGTGACTGTTGTAATATCTCCCTTTTCAAGTCTCTTTTAATCGTTTTAGTCTTCTTTTTCTTAGACAAACTAGATGCAGCTTGAGCTAGACTATCTGTTAACAAATTAGTGCAGTTACTAGTTTTAGTATTCATAGTACAGATATGAGTGGTTTACACACCATGCTTACAATGCTAGAGCATCCTCAGCTTTCATAGTACTCTTCCCAGTGAGTTTTATACCTTCCATGTGTCCTTCTTATTCCATACCATCTCTTCTTCAGTTTGAGGAACTTCCTTTAGCCTTTGCACAGAATAGGCCTGGTGGAGATACATTCTCGCTGCTTTTGTTTATTTGGGGATGTCTTTGCCTCTGCTTCATCTCTAGTAGCTTTGCTGAGTACAGTTCTGCAGGGGAATTATTTTACCTCTCATGCGGTGAAAAGCTGTTCCCCTCACGCTTGGCATGCTCAGCTGAGGCATTCCTGTGTGATTTCTTTTCTCTTATAGCCTGGAGCATCATCCCTTTATCATGCCCTTTCCAGAGCTTGATTACCAACTGTCTTGCTGTGGACCTGGCTGCTGTACGAAGACTGGTGACCTCGACATATTTCTTCTACCTGGGTATTTGCATCCTCTCAATTTGGGAACCCTTCCGTTATTTCTTTAAATAAACTTTCTATGCTTTTGGCATTCTGAAGCCCTTCTTGAACCTCAATAACTCTTACATTTGCTCTTTAACACTGTCCACATTTCCCATAAACTTTCTTCATTCCCTTCCATTATTTTTCCTCCTCCCACTGTTTTCAACCATCCTATCTTCCATCTGATAAGTCCTTTCTTCTTTTTGAGCTATCCTGCTACTGAAATTTTCCATTTTTAAAAAATTTTGCCAAGTGTATTTTTCAGATCAAAATTTTGATCTTTTTAATTGCTATCATTTCTTGGTTAAGCGTCTCCATTACAGTACTGAAATTTTTCTCTGTGCTGTCTTCAAGTTCATTTTGCTTCCATAAAGCCCCTGTTTAAAAGCCCATGAGTTTCCCGGTGCATAAGCTCTGGTCAGTTTCTGGAGCCCTGCTCTCTTAGACAGGTTTGTGTTCTCCTGAAAGCAGCTTGTCGGTACACACCATCCCCTGGGCACGGAAGGATTCGGTTTTATGCCAGTCTCCCTCACCTAGTTTTATTTGTTCCTGAGCTTTAAGAAACCCTAAGCCAATTGCTAGTTTTCCCTGAGCCTCAGCTGCTTCTGCTATTTCAGCATTGGAGGGTACCCTGGGCCACATTTGCCAGGAATCTGCTGTTATGTTGTTGGTCTTTTGATACTTGTGGGAATCCAAGTCCCAGGTCATCCACTGTTGGCCTGTTGTTCATGGAGAACCAGGAACACACCCAGAAAGAGCAGTCTGTCCTCACAAGCCTTGTCCTGCAGCCAGGTCCACAGCAACCAACCTGTGGTCAAGCAACACAGGATTCTCCAGACGTTTGCAAGATTCACCACGAATCCAACCCCAAGCTCCTGAATCACTCCCGTGACCACCAATGCCACCAAGTTCTGTCACACCCTGAGCCCATAGCCTGTGAAGACCGCTGCAATATTTGGGTAGGACCAAGGCCCACATCACTATGAGCAGCCTGTTGCTGAGGTGGACTCTTGGACTGTGACCACTGCCACCAGCCACAGGTGGTGCTGGCTGGAACACAAGTCTGACAGGCTGCCTGTCTCCACCTGGACCTGGAGGGGCTCCAGGGGCTCCATCTGCAGCAAACTGGAGTTGGGGCACTCAGGATCTGCCCAGCTTGTTTCACCAGCCCAGCACTCAGTTCCAAGGTACAACCCCGTGTTTACGCTCTGTCTTACCCTCCCCGTGAATGGAGTCTTGCACCAGCCTATGTGGCTCTGGGTTGGGGTGGTGTGAGTGACGGCTGACCCCAAGTCACCTATGCTGAAGCTTAAAGGGGGAGTCACTGGGGTCTCCCAGCTGCACAGTCTCTGGGCCATGGCTGGCAGTTGTGCCTGCCTAAACTCAAATCTGTCGCATTGGGATGCAGGTGTCTGCCTGGTGCTGGGGCAGGTCTACAGCCCAGTCTGTGAGCCCTGGTGTGGAATCACCGCACTGCCTGAGGATGCAGGATGGGTGGTGGAGAGAGTCCCGTGACCACCCCATCTGATACTGAGCCGGCCGAATCTGAGCCTCACAGCCACATGGGCCTGCAGTGTAATAGGAGGAGGACATGTGTGCCAGGGCCACTCCAAGGCCAAAATAGGAGCCTGACTCACTGGCACATCAGTAATGCCACTCACTGCTGGTCCAAAGTCTCTATGAACTCCAGTTTGCACAGGGGACATTCTGATTCTGGGTCTCACCATGGCAGCCCTGTGCCAGCTCCTGTGTCTTGCTCCCAGATGTGAGGCTGGGGAGGGGTGGTGGCTGCAGTCAGCCACCTGCCTAGATCAGTTCCTGTAGCTCAGACCCCAGCATTAATCTGGCTTAGGTGTTTTGGAGCTTCCCCCAGCACTGAGTTCCACTCCAACAGGACTGGGTTAGGATTTCAAGTTGGAGGCTTCTCCCTGATTCCTAAGGCCTTCCCCAGGTGGGAGGCAGAAGGGTGGCAGCTTCCTGACTTCTTGAACTTGTCTCTTGTTTGTTTATACAAAGCAGGCCCTGCTGTCTCTCACCACATTTCCTTAGGTCTCCTGAAGGTAATTCCCATAAGGTCTGACTTCACCGAGGCCAGGATTTTACCTGAATGTCATCTTGCTCCACTTTCTGTAAGCCTATTTCTCCATCCAGCACAGTAATGTTGTTGACCCATGGAGAGTGGTGAGCAGTGAGATTTCCCAGAGTGCCCAGCAGTTTACTTTTACTGAGCAAAAAAAAAACAAAAAACAAAAAACAAAAAAAAAAAAATAAAAACAAAGAACAACGGGGCAATCAATGGGGCTGGAGTGGTGGCTCAAGGGTTGCAGCACTTGCCTGGAACGCCCAGGTACACAAGTTCAAACCCCAGCACCACATACGCAACAAATTCTTAGAGCAATAAAAGCCACATGAATTTTTAAAAAATGATTCTTTCTCTCTCTCACTGTCCTTCTTTCTAAAAAAGAAAAGAAAGAAGGAAATAGTAAATTTTCATTAGCTAACACTTGGTAGGCATAGTGAAATATTCCTCTTCTTCAGCCACGAATACTTAAAATTGGCAAATGCATCCCAGGAAAACATGGATGCAATCTGACAATCTGGCCAATTCCCAACAAAGATTTAGAAAAGCAATACAATAGAACAGGACATTGATTTGGTGGTACTAGTTTCTGAGTCAAACTGTTATTATGTCCAATAAAAGTAATTTCTTGGAAAGGAAAAGCTAATGAAAACCAATAAACCTCAGTAATGAACCTGCAAGGCAGGGCAGCATTTCTGTGTTCAACATAGTCTTACGTGTCGGAGGGAATCATTGCTACATGTTCATGCATACATGATATTGACAAAGGAGGTTATGGCTGATCCTAGTCCCGGATCCCCCTGCTTCATCCATTCTCTGATCTCATGTCTCCTCTGTAATTACCCCATAATATAGACAGAAACGAGCACACGCATGTATGTTAATTGTAAAAATTTCTGAGTGTATAAGCTTGCCTGAGTATAGTTTGGCTTCTCACAGGAATCAAGTATTCCCAATCATATTGGTAACCCTCCTTTTCTTTCCTTCCCACCCCTCCTTCCTTCCCTCCCTTCTCCCCTGACCTTCATAATATGGTTCCCCCAGCATATGTGAAGTTTCAACTTTGATGTGTTTATTAATTAAACTTAGCTACCTTTCATCATGTCTTAGGTTTTACTCTAGCTTCCACATACGAAAGAAAACATTTGGCCCTTAAGTCTCTGTGTTTGGAATATTTCACTCACCAAGATTTTTTTCATTTCCATCTTTTTAGCTGCAAAAGCCATGATATCATTCTCTCTAATATCAGAGCAGAACTCCATTATACATATATCACAGTTCTTTTAATCCATTCATCCAGTGAGGGGCATCTGGGTTGGTTCCACAGTTTAGCTATTGTAAATTGAGCTGCTATGAACACTGATGTAACTGTGTCTCTGTAGTATGCTGATTCTAGCTCTTACGGGAAAATACCCAGGAGTGGGATAACTAAGTTGTAAGGTGGCTCCATCCCTAGATTTTTGAGGAGTCTCCACACTGTTTTCTAGAGTAACATGCACAAGTCGCTGTCCCATCAGCAGTGTGTTAGTGTTTCCTTCTCCCCAAAACCCATCCGGCATCTGTTACTGTTTATATTTTTCATTTGGCAAGATGGTTTTGGATGAAATATAAGGACTACCCTGCATGAAAGAGGACATTGGGACTGAATAATAAAACAACCAACTCAAGCCATTTTCCCAAATCAACCTCAAGCAAAGGCAACTTAAAAATTTATTATTCATTTTGAAAAAATCTGAAAATCTTAGCTACAGCTGGGGCCAGAAGTTTCATAGCCAGAAAACCTGGGCAAGACAAGGCTTGTAATGTGTACAACTTTTTTGGAAGTTGGAAATAGGACTATTTAATGAAAGTTTAATTGATTGACTTTCTAGACTTAAAATATTTTAACTTGCTAATCAGAAGAGGAAAAATACTACTTTTTGTTTGTTTTTGTTTTGTTTTGTTTTGCATAAGAGAGGGACAGAGAGAGAGAATCAATTTTTATTTAGTTTTTCCTGTGGCCATTGTTGCTCTAAGACTTCACTGTGTACATGGTGCTGGGGTTTGAACTTGTGTACTTGCACATGCCAGGCAAGCATTGCAACCAGTGAGCAACTGCTCCAGCCCCCTAATTGTTTTTAATAAACCCAGACTGCACACGTATTCTGTATGAGCGAAACACCAAGATGTGATATGGCTTTCCTGTTCATTAAAACTGAAAACTGGGGGCTGGAGTGATGGCTCAGCAGTTGGAATACTTGCCTGGCATGTGTGTGGACCTGGGTTCAAACCCCAGCACCGCATACACAACTAAGTGTCTGAGAAACAGGGGCCAGATGAAGAAATGAATGGATTTGTTTCTCTCTTTCTCTATCACTCTCTCTCTCTCTCTTTTAAGGAAAACTGAGAACTGATTGGTTGTCTTAGTGTTCACAAAGTATACAGCCTGGGCCATAGCAGATGATCAGTAAGTTCTTCCTGAAAAAGTTCACATCATGTAAACACATCTCACCATGTGTTTTCCCTCATGTTCTGGCCAACTTTTCATGATCTAAAGGAGGAATAAAAGCAGGCTCCCTCAGGAAAAAAAAATCTGCTATAATAAAATAAGTAGGAAAAACCATGCTAATAATAACAGTCACAATATGCCGGCTTCACTTTATTCTAAACAGAAGGTACATGAGTTCTGCCACTGTTTTCACAAATATTGGTTGGTTCATTCACAATGTGATGATCAAATTATTAAATTCCACCGTAAAATGTGTGCAAAGTATGGTCTCTGTTTTTGAGAAACCTACTGTTCAGCAGGAAAGATAAATGCATGGGTATAATTCTATTTGAAAAAGCCTCCGTTAGAAACACCTAAAACATTATGGCAGCATAGAGAAGCAAGAACCTTAGACATGAAATAGAATAACCCCCTATATCCGCACAAAAATATTCTGACTAGGAAAAATCATATATATAGTTTTAGTTTAAAATATAAGAAAATAGGAAAGCATTTTGCAGTATCAAAAGTTCAATATTATGTTCCTTAAGGTTGATCCTAAAGAATGAAAGAAGCTTAGCAGACATCTTGGAGATACATCTTGTTTTGGAAAAGAGATCTAGGGCAACAAAGATTATAACTCCAAATTAGCTACAATGAAGTCATTAACTGCTAAACTAGATATAATCAAGTTTTGTATACAAAAACACCGTTTGAAATGTTCAGAAGCTATGAATATATCCGATAAAAAGAAAAACATGAGCAGAAGCCAAAAATGAGTTAATCATTTATTACTCATTTGATTTCCCAGGGAAGGTCCCAATCTGTGCCCGGTTTTCACATTTGATTCATCTTGCTCCAAAACAAACATTCCTTTAAGTTTTATATGCAAATATACGTGTTTAGGAACACTCATGCTTATAAATGCTTAATTTGGTTTTAAGCATGTTAGGAAGACGTTCACCTAAAATTTTTAAAATATAGAGACTTTTCACCTTAAAATTGGATTTGAGCTTATGACAGTCTATTTCCCAGACCAGAGCTTTCTTCACCCTCACTCTATTGTTTCTGAATCAGTTCCCTGCCAACATCATGAATTAAAGAAAAGGACATTTTATGACAGTACTAAGAAAATTTATTAGAAGAAATATCTTTAGCAAGTATTTAAAATCACCTGTTAGACTTGTGTCATAAGCTTTAGGTAAATAACTTCAAAAGTTTCCTATTTCCAAGCAGAAGATACTGGAAAATGCAAAAAGGATTTTCTGAATGGGCCTCAAGGAAATGAATTTCACTTCACTTATAAAAGAACAACAAGCTTTTATAATTGTCAGGATATAGTCTATTGCCATCTATGTCAAAAAGATCAGGGGATGGGACGAGGGGAGGAAGGGGAAATACTCGGGTATGAATGAGAAGTTACACCCCCCGCTTCTATAAATATATCATTATATATTCCAAAGTCATGCATATCTAAAAAAATCCAAAAAGCAAGGGAGGTCTGTGACATAGGAGCATAGGGTGGGATCCAGGGAGACAACAACGTAGCACACTCTTTAACCCCCCTGAGAATCCATTAATACTTGTGTGATCATTCAGTTCTGGAAACATTAATATCACTTGTAGGGCAAAATGTAAAATAGTCAAGAGACTACGATTGGGCAATGTGGGGGTAATGTTGTTTTGTATGCATTTATGATCGTACAATAACTCAACTCCTTAATAAAAATAAAAAACAAGCTACAGTCACCAACATAAAATACCAAAGTAGAATTTCTAAACCTATTATTTAATTTCAATTTTATAATGCCTTAATATCAGAGATTTTTTTTAAAAGCTGGATGCTTTTTCCTAAAATATGATGTTTTAATTGTATTAAAATGACACAGAATTTAAGAGTAATTTTAGTATAATTTCTCTAATTCTCTTCTTTAAGAAATAAAACACTAGGGGCTGGAGCAGTGGCTCAGCATTTGTGGCGCTTGCCCAGCATGGTGAGTTTGAGAGTTCAAATCCCAGCACCCACGTACACAACTACCTGTCTGAGCAACGAAGGCTGCATGAAAAACTAAATAAAAATTGATTCTCTCTCTCCCTCTTTCACTCACTCACTGTCCCTCTCTCTTTAAAGAAAGAAAGAAAGAAAGAAATGAAACACTACACATAGCATAAATAGCTGAAGCAGGAATGGAAATGACTCACCATGACCACTATCTTGAATCTGATACTTACACCTCCAGACTGCTTTTTGCATTACTATTTTTATATGAATATTAATTAAAACTAGTTGGTATTTTATGATTCACTACCATGTAGCCTTTAGGAGCACAGTATTGGGCTTTGAGTTTTATCAACTAATTTAATCACATGTTGATCTGGTTCACATATTTTGACCTCAGCATAGCTGTTATTTCTTTACTTTTGAAGAGAGGGGCAGTGAAAGGGATAAAGAGAGAATCAATTTTACTTAGTTTTTCCTGTGGCTTTGTTGCTGGGACACTTCTTTGAGTACATAGTACTGGGGTTTGAACCTGCATACTCACGCATGCCAGGCAGGTACCATAGCTGCTATGCCATTGCTCCAGCCCCAGCACAGCTATTTCTAATATGGAAATATACAATCTATTAACTCATTCCTTTGTTGAGGAACACTTGGGCTCTTTTGGGTTTTATTATAATAAAATATGTTTAGAAATAACTTTGTAACATGAGTGCTGAAATATCCATCATTCAGAAAAATTTGGGTATTACCCAATCTGAATGGATTCCTTACAACTCAGAATTAGCTATCCATAAATAGAATTATAACAGGGTATACTAGCTCAATATAAGCCCTTACTATGGGAACAAAGAAAAATTAATTTTCCAGACTAACTACACAGAAGTTAAACTGTATATTCAAAAAATATATATACTTCTAACCTTGCCGTACAGCCACAGTTATTTTAAATTCCATGTCCTTGGCTGTAGTGAGGGTAAGCATTTTTAATATACTATTGTCTAATTTTATGTCTTCATTGAAATGATAATTCATAAGCTTTATCCCCTGTGCCCTTTAGTAGTATTTATCTACTACTGTACAAGATCTCTTTATACAGTCTCACCATTAATCTTTTACAAATATTCCCCTTGATCATTCCTTTTCTGTAATATTTCTTGAGTTATTTGTTCTTCAGACATTTTCTTATATCCTCATATGCCTTTTTTTAGAAAAATGAAGTAGTGCTTTTTTCAGTGTGATGTATTGCGTGTGATATTTATCACACAGACTTTTAAAAGCATTATTCTTGAGTTGACCTAAGAGTGGACTCTGCGGTGATATTGCAATGTATGTCTACCATGTGAGATGATCAGATAGATTAATTGTTCTGTCCAGCACCCAAACATTTACCATCTCTCTGTGGTGAGAGCCTTAAAGTTCATCTCGACCGGCTCTTCTGAAATAAGAAATGAGCTGTCTCCCATTGTCACCGTGCTGTGCTCTGGAACACAGATGCCACTCCTGCCATCACACTGCACCCTGTGCTTGTCCGTCACCCTTTGTTCATCTTCTCCCCCCTCCTCCCCCTCTGGTAACTACTACTCTACCCCTAATTCTGTGAGATTGACTTTTTCACATTTCACACATAAATGAGAATATACAGAATTTTTCTTTGTCACTGGCTTATTATGCTAGCAGAATGTTCTCTAGTTCCATTTATGTTGCAGTACATTACAGGGTTTCTTCCTTTTATGCCTGAATAATATCCCATTGTGTGTATGTATCTCATATTCTTTATCCATTTGTACATCCTTGGACACCTAGGTGTATTCTATTGAGTATTATGATAATGCTTCAATACATGTGTCTTTTCAAAATAATTTCATCTTCTTTGGATATATACCCTGTAGTGCAGTTGTTGGATTATATTTTATCACATGATTTTTAATCTAGGATATATAGTTGATCTTTAATACACTTAAAAATTTCTTTGTCTTTTTTTTAAGAGAGAGTGAGACAGTAAGATACAGAGAAAGAGAGAATCAATTTTATTTACTTTTTCATGTGGCTTTCATTGCTGCAACAATTCACTGTGTACGTGGTGCTGGGATTTGAACCCACATCCTCCGGCCTGCCAGGCAAGTGCTGTAACCACTGACCGACCTCTCTAGCCCCTTCTTTGTCTTTTTAAAACAAGTTGTTCCAGACTTCTCTTAAATCTGTTCATTTTGTCAAATATCATTTACTATCATAACAATGTAACTATTTCCTCAAAACTGGTCAGTTTAGACTCACCTAATTTTTCTCCTTTAGGAAATCCGTTTTTCCACTTATTTTTTTTTTTTTTTACAGAATTATCCTCTATGGGATCTCTTTCCTCTGAAATTTATATTTATATAGAATTATATAATTATGTCCTCAGTTGACTACTTTGACCTAAATTCTTCATTTTTCAAATACAGTTTTCTGTACAAAAAGACTAATTGCTGGAGATATTGAGTATCCACACCTGGACGTAACCTGCTTAGAGTGACTTTTCAAATTAACATGAAAGAAATTCCGTTTCCTTAGTCCAAGTTCTCCAGGAGACAGGCACCAAGAGGGGATTCACCCTGCCAGGATTAAAGGAAATACTTGAGGCAGGAAAGGGGAGGGAGCAGGAAAAGCTGCGAGAGTTGACAGAGCTCCATGGGACCTGAGGAGGCTGAAGGGAAGAAGGGTGGGCTGTGGACAGAGGTAGCTCAAGTGTGTGAGGCCTCAAGGAAGAGCCAAGTTCCTCCATCAGAGGCTCCCTGTCCTCCCAGGAATGGGTCTGTGCTAGCTGGGAGCAGCCTGAAGCCTCAGCAGAGATAAGGGAGGGGTCTCTAGGGACTCAAGGACTGGCACAGTAAGATCTCTGCAGCTGGAGCTCAGAAGGGCCTGTTCAGAGCTGCCAGGCTAAGGTGCGCCCGTCCCTGTTTTAGTCATAGAGTTCTCTTCTTTGAACTCCATCATTAAATATGTTTCCTTTTATTTTTAGTGTATAACTTTCAGTATGATATGCATTTATCAAAACATTATATTACGATCATAAACTGCAGGATATTGGTCACTGATTTTATTGTGAAACTATTGATTACTAATTTAAAATGGCAATCTCTATTCTTTGCAGTTTATTCAATTAGAACACTCATAATAGAAAATCCCCCATTTTATTGATTATTTAATAAATATCAGGAGCACCAAAAGGCATTTTTAATTTTCTCCATTAATGGGCTGAACTGGTAAAATCTAAACGAATCCCTGTTTAGTTCCATGAATTAAATGAAACTAAACCCTGCTTAGTTTCATAAATAAATTACAAACAGAAAGCATCAGATCACTCAATGAACCTCATGACCAGTAGCATAAAATTCCTCAGCGCTAAAGCCCTGCGCTGCAGAAGTTTTCATCAGGTTTCTCCACACGATGTGTTTATCTGTGCTATCCTGTGGGTCTCTTTTCTTTCCTGTGACAATATTAACTTACATGTGCTTAATTCATTCTCCGCCTTCACTTCCTCTACATTCTTCTGCTCCTTTCTAAAGCTGATGATTTCATGCTTTAGTATTATGATTTTCTAAAATATAAGAATGTCACATATAGTGCTCAGCAGCGAGAGACGCAGGGAGCAGAGAGTTTCCTCTCCTCTTGGGTCATGACATGAGGCCTCGTCAACCCCAGAACACACAGCAATTCTCCTGCCGGCAGAACGGACTGAAACTCCTCACCCAACAACAGTCACCTTTCTCTTCACCTGTCTCCTTGGATGCAGAGACGAGGTAGAGAACTCCAGCTGGCTTTGTTATTTCTCACTGAGCACATCCCACCTAATGTGCCACGCTTCATACGTGAGCACATGTGTTGAATCTGCATTTGATTTACTCCCCCAAACTCTTGCTCAAAACAATAAGTGACTAAAATATCCCATGTTCATGGATTAGAAGACTTTAATAGTGTTAAGATGGACACCTGGGGCTGGAGAGGTTGCTCAGTGGTTAGAGCGCTGTCCTGCATGCCCAAGGACCCAGGTCCCAACCCCTGCACCACATACAGAACATAGGGTTGGAGAAACAAAGGCCAGATGGAAAAATAAATAAAATTGATAGTCTCTCTCTCTTACACTTTCTCTCTCACACTTTCTCTCTCTCTCTCGCTCTTTAAAAAATACTAATTTAAACAATAATAATGTACTCAGATAAAGGTGTGGTGGAGTACACGGCCAGCTGGTATTGTTTGGTAAATGCGTGCCATATTAAAATATTAACATGGGTTTGTTTTCCCCACCTTTCACAAAAATTCCAAATAACATTTTACATGGCATAGCTACACTGATTACTTAAGTGTTTGTAATCCTTTATTAAGTAGATTTTTTTTTACTTTTAAAAGTCATATACAAGAAGAAGTCTAATTAACTTGGGGAACCCAAAGGGGGAAACCATGGTCTGTCACCATATTGGCTTGTTCTGTCATTACACTGCTGTTCTTGATTGTATGATGATGAACCCCTCCTGTTGTAAGACCATGTTTATTGAATAAAATTTTTTTAAAAAAGTCATGTACACTGGGGCTGGAGCAGTGGCTCAGCAGTTGCAACGCTTGCCCAGCATGCACGAGTACACAAATTCAAACCCCAGCACCACATACATAACAAGTTCTCGGAGCAACGAAAGCCACATGAAAACTAAACAAAATTGTTTCTCTTTTTCTTTCTCTCTCTCTCACTGTCCCTCTCTCTTAAAAAAAAAAAAGTTATGTACACTAATTAAACAAATCACAAAATATAAAATATACACATTCACATACACACAAGAACGGGATCCTAAGTATTGTACGTGCATTGTGTATGCACATGTATATATACATGGATATATAGGTACACACAGATTACACATATGCAAATGCATATGTACATACATACTGTGCACCTGTAGAGCTAACTTATAAGTTTAAACATATATAAATATATATACAGCACTTCTACACAATACGATCGTACTTTCAGGGATTACATATAGGCATTTATATTTTTAGGTACTCCATGTGTTTGTGCATATATATGCATAATTGCAATGCAGACCATATCGCTTCTTAAAGATTGAAACACATGGATCTCTGAACAGAAGCAAGCTAACAAGACTCCTGCGTGAACGTGTGAAACGCAAACTACCATTCCCTTATGCTTTCTCTTCTTGCGTTCTGTCACCTGCAAGAACCAACTTGAAGGAGTTGAAGGTCTCACATTTTGCCCAAGAGTATGCATATTTCCAGTTGATATCCAAAAGGAGTTAACATGTTCACAACATTCGCAAAATGATCCCATCCTAAGTTTTTTTTCCTGGAAATGTTAAGACAATGATCTTCTTTCTAAGCTGAAAGGGTACTTAACAGAGATCTCTTAAAATATTACTTAAAATGTAGGCTAGAAGAAGGAAAGAAAACATTAAACTCCAGAAAGACTCAGACTAGAATGTTAAGCATCACGGGGTCATCACATTTGAATACCAGGAGGGTCCCCAAATACCAAGCAGATGAAATATTCAGTAACCTATGAAGAAGTCCAGACGGATTAGACAGAGTTAAAGGGTTTTTATCAAAATCTCGTGGCTTCTACAGAGCTGAAGACAGCCCTGATCCCTCCTTGGGCTCTGCCTTCTGTGACTAGATGTCCCACCCTGGAAACCCAGGATCTCATGCCTTGGTATGGATGTGGCACAAACACAGCTCTCAGGCATGACTTATGGGAATTCAAACGGGAAAAACTTCCTCGTAGGACTGGCAGCATCTCCTAATGTTCAGCATGCTCCGTGAATCAGGCACCTTCCGTTAGGTCACCAACAGCAAAAATATGTGTGCTTACCAAACAGAAACAAAAGCACACTAAATATTTACAGCACAACTCGTAGTTCAAACGTGCACCAACACAAAACAGGCAAATTAAGAATCATTACAAAGTGCAATACTACACAATAACAGAAATTAGTCACATAAAGGACCAAAACAAGAACAGTGAAGTCTGGCAAAACGAGTCAGTCACAAAAGAACGCACACCACAAAATTCCAAGAATATGGCTTTCAAGAAAGAGAAATCTAACCTGTGGGATTAGACGTTGAGATAGTGGTCCCCACCGTGTCTGAAGTGACACAGAGAGGCTTGTGAGGTTCCAACATTGTTCTAATTTTTAATCTGGGTGTGGATACACAGTTGTTCAATCTATGGTTACTCAACTATCTGTGCACTACTTACGATTCAAATGCCTATTATACTTTAAATAAAAGTTAATGGAAGAGAGAAAACGTGAGGGAACCTGGCCAGCATAGTCCCTATGCTCTCTGCTCCTGTGACATTATTCCCACTTGGAACACACTGTGAGTTATGGATGGGGAGCAGTCATTTTGGCAGCACGAGGATGAAACCCGTCAATCAGAGATACCACCATGGAAAACCGGAGTGCCTGCGTCCCCACGTCAGCATCAAAGAGCTGAGCTAACTCTGGACACGTATTTCCAACTGCTTGTTGCCAGAGACAGAGGAACTCTTGGGCCATTTTAAATATTTCTTTAATTGTTATCAAATGTGATTCCTAGTTAATGCACATTTTTGAAAATGTCCTTCATTTTAGTAGCCCCATCACACGTAGATTCCATTCC
The DNA here is from genome assembly GCA_004027875.1 of Aplodontia rufa. Taxonomy (NCBI): domain Eukaryota; kingdom Metazoa; phylum Chordata; class Mammalia; order Rodentia; family Aplodontiidae; genus Aplodontia; species Aplodontia rufa. The sequence continues at coordinate 269 of PVKS010014893.1, read as the reverse complement.
AAACACTTCACTTGACAGCTTTGGGAGAAGGGAGAGTGATGCTGGGAAATGTTTACACAGAAGTTAAAAGCAGACAGAGGTTCTTTCTTATCCATGTTCCGTCATCTGACGAAAGCGTCTATGTGTTTGGTACACACACAACAGGCGCCTGTGTCCTAGAGGACAGAACGTCATTTGCACAGCCCTGGCAGGGTGATGGATGCTGGGACTCTTGGCAGCTCCTATCCTCTCTCACGCTGGTGTGTGAGCTGTCTGAGCTCGAGGGCCTG